>CAUYQG010016111.1:0-31879 GCA_963574415.1 Tarsius wallacei
CTGTAATTCCAGCTACTCGGAAGGCTGAGGCGGAAGGATCACCGGAGCCCAGCAGGTCGAGGCTGCGGTGGCCGGGAGCGGCCACTGCACTCCAGTCTGGGCGACAGAGTGAGACTCCAACTCAAAAAAAAAAAAAAAAAAAAAAAAAGAAAATAACCATATTTAAGGACTTATAATTCCAAATTATTCACATTAGTAACATTCCTCAATTGTCCGATATTTTGACTTGATTGTTATTGGTTTATATACTATGTTATTTTGTCCTTAGTAAAATAATTATTACTTAAGTTGATTAATTTGTTACTTTTGTTTATTATAAAACAGTAAATAATATGAATCAAATTTTGATTATTTTATCACAGAGTTGCTTGCCCATTTTTTTCTGTCTAGTAATTTCAAGTATTAGAGTCCAGAGTTCTAGTGGATACTTCACCAATACTTCATGAATTACAACAGGCTCTGTAATTACAATTCTGAAAAAGCAACTCAAAAGCACTTTATCCTGTTCTACTTTATATAATGTAACTATAATACATAATATAATCTCTGATAAAGGTGAGCTGATTTGGTACATAAATCAGAACATATTTTCAAGAGCAGTAAATTGACACTTCATCAGAGTAGTCCTCATAGCATTTTTATTTCTGTTTACTAATAGCGACACTTTTTAAAAGTGCAGTTCTTAAATATTGGTGCACTTAGGCAGTCTTCATTTGAACAGACATTTATCTTTGCCTGTAAGATGCATTTTATTTTATTCTGGACAATGAGAATTCCTGTGAAGACTCTCACTATAAACTCAGATGTGACAACATTCCCAAAGCTTTCAAAGTGCCTTTCTAAAATATTGGCAGGAAGACCACAGATTTGGGTTTTCACTTTTTTTAAATTGCTTGTTGCATTTTTCCATTATTCTTTTGTTTGCTTTCTTGTCTTTGGAGGATACTAGACTTTGCAAACAATTCTGGGGCTTGCCTGGAGTGCTGTGAAGCAATTGGTGGTGACAAGGAATTACATCCTGTAATTGTTTATGATAAGGTAATTTACACGTGAAGTGGGCAGAAGACAGCCAGACGTATAATCAGTGGAAGGAACATTTATCTCCCAGCAGCACAGTCCTCCCCATGGCAGAGCCCTGAAGCCAAGCAAGGGCAGATGTAAACACTCTTCTCCAAGTTGGCAAAGGCTGAATCTGGGATTGCTTGAGTCCAGGCAATTGTTGCCAGGACAGTTGGCCTTGGATAGAATAGAAAAAGCTAATCACTATACAGCTGTCCTCCATCCTTCTTCTAAGTGGTTTGCGTCAAATCTCTATGCCTATTGGACTTTCTGTGTAAGAACAAGTTCTATTGCTTGGCATGATTTGAAATCATTTTAAGAGTGTAGCAATTTTTGAGATAAGCATAGTACATTTTTCAAGTTAGCGGAGCAAGATCATTTGGCTAGAAGTGTTTTTAGCACATTGGTTCTCATTGTTGTCTCAAATTATGAGCCGTAAAAATTGTTTTCTCCTATAAAAATTGTTTCTCACTGCTATTATATGTCAGTTATATCTTTATAGCATAATTGTAGTGATTGGCTCTGGAATTGCGTCTCTGGGAAAAAGAAGGAAGAAGAAAACAAGGATGCCAAGAAGAAAAGAGGATGAGAAGAGAGAAGCTGATTTCCCTGGGAAGTCAATGAGAAGACTGGCAACCCAAGTTTTTGATAAGAGCAAAATAAATATAATAACTCTTTAAAAAATTAGATTTATGGAGTACAATTGCATGTTTGTTACCTGGATATACTGTGTACTTTTGGGGGTGGGGCTTCAGATGAGCCATTCCTTAGACAGTAAAAATTGAACCCAACGACAACTTCCAAATCCTAACTCCCCATCCCTTTTTTAGTGTTCCCAGGGTTTATTATATCTATCTTCATATATGAGTGAGATCATGCAGTGTCTGGTTTTCTGTTTCTGAGTCAGTTCTCTTAGGATGATGAACTCCAGACTCATCCATGTTGTTACAGAGGACATGAACTCTTTTTTTTATGGCTGTATAGTAGTCCATGAGGTACACATACCACATTTTCTTTACCCAGTCCATCATTGATGAGTATTTATGGTGGTTCCATCATTTTGCTATTGTGAATAGCGCTGCAGTATAATAACTCTTACAAAAATGCCTGGAGCTGCTTTTAGCATCCTTTGTGGTCTGCAGTGAATACTGAAATACTTGTTTCCTACTGTTTTTTATTAAAGATGGAACAAGACTGGCAGGTGCTGGGGTGGAGGCTGGTGACTGGGAAAGTCTGAGACCAACTCTGTCTGCTTTCTGGTTAGTTTTTTTGCTTTGTCCATGTGCAAAGGGGGATCCCCAAACCTTGGAATTTACTTATAAAAAATTGAGTATTTATTCGTATATGCTTAAACTACAGTCACCTTCAAAGTCCTCTCCTTGATGCACCTATTGAGATGCTTTTTCCACTGCTCAAAACAATTTTTGAACTTGTCAGTTTTGATGCCATTTAATGCTTCTGCCATTTTTTGTTTCACCTCTTCTACATCTGCAAAATGTTGCCTTTTGAAGACTTTTTTCATCTGGGAGACCAAAAAAAAAGTCATTACAGGTGAGATCAGGTAAATAGGGAGGGTGGGGCATGGGGGTCTTGCTGTTTTTGTAAATCGCTCATCACAAAATCAGCAAACCTTGGAAAGAATCTCAAAAACAATTCTTTGAAGCTGAACACAGCCTCTTACAACTCTAACTGGTACACTGATGCTGGTAGGTTCGTAGGACACTTAACTAGTGGGGGAAGCCTGTATGTACTACAAGAGGCCCACCCTCCAAAAGATAATTCTGCTTTTGGGTGGGTCCCCCGTTGTATGTGTAGAAAAATATTTTTCCTAAAACATCAAAGCTAAATTCTGCAAGACAAACAAATATATTTCTGACTACAGCAATCCACAATATACTCAAGCAAGTATCACAGCAAGAACAGAACCCTCTATGAGATATTTCCCATTAGCAAAAATCAGTATATTTAGTTGCCTGATATCAGAGTGTGTAGCTTTGCAAAGAAAAACTGCCTGAGTTGTGTGCCTTTGTACTTAAACTGATACTTTCATAAACGATTTGTTAATATAGGGGGATGTCATCTCACACACACACTCACACATATAACTTTACAAATACAAGCAGCTGCACACACATACCCAGAAAGGTGTGGCAATTCTATTTTTCTAAAATGTTCACATCTATATTTTCTGGACCCACATAAATTGCCATCATGAGATGAAATATATTTTCCTATCCCTTTATTCTGTGCAGGCCTTTATGACTGTTTGAACAAATAAAATGTGTCAGAAGAGATGATGTGTAATTCTGGGGACAAGCGTTAAAGTCTACATGGCAATCGTCTCTCTCTCTCTCTCTCTCTCTCTCTCTCTCTCCATAGTAGAGGTGATAGGAGTTTTGGCTTCTATACATTGTAACTATTTCAGTGCTTTAAAAGCCTAATTAAAAAAAAAAAAATCAGAGCCTTTATTTTTACATTGGAAAATGCAGTCTCTAAAAAGAAAGGCAACACTTAAATGGCCACATTTGGCGACTCTGGCTGAACTCATGGTAAACTGAGGATCTAATGGGCATTAGAAATCACTGAGCCTAAAACCTGCCCAGTACCCATGTTTATCTAGACTTCAAATAATGCCAGAGCTGAGAAATGTGCTCAGGTTGATTTTTAGTAATTGCTTTTTACTGAAATTCCTACAAAATTCAAACAAAACTTAGTTCCACGGTGACAGGGTTTTACTCAAAGCTGGGACGTTTTCCAGACAAACCGCCCGTCCACATCAACAGTTTCTCCCTTGCAGAGTTAACTAATGAGTCACAAGAATATGCGCATGCGCACATGTGGGTGTGTGTGACCTTCTAAGAACATGCTTGTCTCTGTTGTGTCTTCCATTCCAAACACGTAATCCTCTAGTACACACTATCCTTACTCATTGCTTGAAGTCTAACTGCAATCTCATCCAGTTAAGGAAGTAGGCACAAATGGCGGATTCCGTCCCAGGTGTCTTAGGATAAATCCTGGGCTCCAGCAGTCTGAGGACATCTTTCATTCCCCAGGCCTTCAGTGATTGGAAAGAGGACCTGCATCTGTGGGTGAGGCCATCGCCCTTTTTAGCGAGAAAT
This sequence comes from Tarsius wallacei, assembly GCA_963574415.1. Lineage (NCBI taxonomy): Eukaryota > Metazoa > Chordata > Mammalia > Primates > Tarsiidae > Tarsius > Tarsius wallacei. The sequence continues at coordinate 4,179 of CAUYQG010016111.1, forward strand.
CTGCACTGTGTCCTTGGTCTCACGAATGCTTCTTATAAAATTCTGTTCCTAGATTTTACTCTTAATGAATGACCCAAAGATCTTATTTAATTCTCTCCCTCCCCATTAAGGAAGCTTCCTCAGAATCCTGTTAATTATTTTATTCTGCTAAAAAATTTATTTTTGATAAAATATTCTCCATTAACTTTGTAGCAAAGAAGTATCTTATTCTTTCTTCTATTAGTTATAGTCAAAATAACTAACTGCAGTGTTTCAGAGTCGGGAAACTAGACAAATGATGACAATAAGAAGAAGAAAATTCTAGAGAAAGAGCTGGTATGAATTTTAGAAAAGGCTGTGACTTAGATTTACACATTTTACGTTTGATATCATAGAGTTATCTAGAATAAGGAGATAGAATACTTAAACTAAGAAAAGAGGTCAAGGATAGAGGCATAACTTCGAGATTTGTCTTTGCGGAAATAGCAGCTGATGTCATTTAAATGATTTAGCTCTCTGAGGGAGAGTATAGGCAGTAAGTATAAAATTTTCTCAGGGATTAACTCATGATGTGTTTCCAATTGTCTTCCACACATTTAAACATTTTATTTTTATCTCACTTTATGTGTGGTTGTATCTGTTTATATGTATTAACCTGCTACTGCTATTTAAACCACACTGAAGTTTAGATATCATATAAATGAGTCATTCACTACAAAATACTTATTACAAGACAAAATCCATTATGAAGATAAGAAAAATTCTATAAGCATTTGACCCTTCTGCATTATTTTAAACTTATTAAAATGCCCCCCCCCAAAAAAAGGGTTCTGTATATCAGACTCATATTCTGCCCAAGACACTAACTATCTTAGGTACTGAAAGTACAGTGAAAAATAAAACATATAGGGACCACTGCCTTCACAAAACTTATATTTTATTGGGGATGGAGACGGTTGGAGACACAGAAGAAGCAAACCACTACTTAAAATACATGACATGTCAAATTTTGCTAGGTGCTGTGGAGAGGAAAAAATAAAAAAAGAATTTTCCAGACTGAGCCTTTCTCTGATTGTTGGATTACCCACTGCTTTGGATGGTTTGTGTCACTCCAAGTCTCCATAGACATGAGTAAGGAGATGGTTTTAGACATGTACTTCCTTAAGAATGAGGCGATACATGGGGGTGCATGAAACTCAGGAATGAATAACCTTGTGGTGTCTGTCTACTTCTCTTCTCTAGGGCTGTGGATAAAGAAGGGCGCATGGTGGAAAAAAAAAAAAAGGGCACTAGACAGTGGGGAAGGACCTGCAGTCACAAAACCTCCTTACTCAGCCCACCAAGAGTGTCACTGCGGATTAATTGGTAACTCTTTTTGAATGCAAACAACCCCTGACAAGATTAAGCATTGGTTTTGGAGTCTAATATACCTGGGCTTGAATTCTGGCTCTGTCATTTCCTACTCATGTGACCTTGGGAAAGCAGCTATTATTTATCCATTGATTTTTACAGAGACCTACCCTTTCAATACAGTGGAAAAATACCTGCTGGTGTTGATTAACTGCAAATAAAATTTCTCTCACTCAACTATGCATTATCTTAAAAATACCAATACCCATTTCTCCTTTTCCTATCTCTCTGTCTCACACACGCACACACACACACACACACACACACACACACACACACACGGGAGAGAAAAAGTATTCTTTGCTGTGAAAGCTATATCACTTTATTAACTTATTTCCTGATAGAAACATTTCAATCATATATTCATATTTACTGAGCCTCTGCCACATGTCAGTCAGTGTTATGTGCTCTTAGGGTACACTAGTTTCTAAAACAGAAAAATCTCCTTGAGAAAGTGGCATTTGAGTGAAGATTTGAAGAAGGCAAAGAAGTGAGTCAAATTTATAGCTGAAGGAGAAGCATTCCAGGAAACCCAAGGGGCTGCACCTTGGTATGCTTCAGAAACAGCTGAGAAGCCAGTGTAGATGCAGAAGAGGGCAGAAATGTGGAGAGAATGATAGAGTTATGTCAGACAGGCAAGCCAAGGTTCACAAGTGTACAGTCAGTGCATCACACAGGATCCTGTGCCCAGAAGGGCCCTGAGCTTGGGAGGCCCAACACCCTCTGGTCATCTTCTTAAAATTATCAATTTTTTTCAAATATTTGAACTTGTGTTTTGTAAGTGCAATCTGATGGCACAACAGGGCATGTGAAAGAGCTTGGACCCTGAGACATAGATGATCCTTCCAGAACTTTCTTGGCTTCCCAGCCTGCTCCCTGCTTGCTGGAGGCCTGGTTGGGTCCCTGGATGGGGGAGCGGGAAGGGTCTACATTAGGCATGCACGACCCAAGGTGTCTCAAGGCAGAATACAGAGGTGGCCATGCCACTCAGGGATGAATTCCACAGGTAACTTGGTGGGGAAGTCTCTCACCCATCCCAGATCCAGGTGCCTGTGGCATCCTGGTACAGAGTGTGCAATACCCTTGGCATTTGCTCATCTACTGTGGGTTGGGCTGGGGAACCTGCAGGAAGGGAAGATGTCTGGCTAGACAGACTTGTTTCCAGTTAGGACACATCCTCTGGGTCCTGCAGCTGGAGGGAGGGGAAGGAGCTCTTTCGGAGCCAGTGAGCACCCCAGCAGATGTGCTCACAATATCAGAGCAGGCCTTCTCTAGACCCCATGAGGTCCTTTACTTAGTGCATCCATGCTGAGGGAACATCAGGTTAATAAAATCAGCATGATGGATCAAAAGAGACCATGAAAGAAAGGGGGAAAGGACCTATCTTTTTTACATTTAAGAGATCTTATAGGTGCAGAAGAGGGGCCCCAAATTTTTATTTTGCACCGAGCCCTGCAAATTATGTAACCCATCCCACACAGGGGTAAGGGAAGGCCAGAAATTTAGGGCCTTAGAGGCTCTTCTTGTCGAGGATGTCCTTTGCAAGTCTTTATAAGAGCAGTGGCATGGCTTGCTCTGTGTTAGATGGTAAAAGCTTCTGCTGTTGTCTTGACAAAGGGCGACAGCCTAGAACTTGTTCAAAAGGTCCTTTGCAGCTCACATGACAAAAGCCAGCAGAGGTGACAGCAGAACTGGCAAGAAGTCATCAGATTCGAGACAGGCCACTGTGTGGTTAGGCAATTTGCAGATGGATTGAGATGGTACATGCTTTACGTAGGTATATGTAATCTCTAAAACTCAGTGAGTTGTAGATCTGTATTCATTATCCTATATAAATCATGCCATGATAAAGACAAATTCTAGAACAAATTATGGAGAACAATTTTATGGTATGCCCATGCATGTGAAGAAAATAAAGGGTGAGGTACTTCCTCCTTTAGACGAATGTTTATGAAATAATAGTCTCTGGAAGGAGACACAAGATACGAACAGCAATGTTCACTTGTTCAGAGACTTGTGCAGGAAATGGATAGAAAAAGAGAATTTCCTCTGGAGACATTTTTATAATTTCTAAACATTTTTAGCAACATAAAATGTCACTTAATGTTATAGTTTGGATGTTTGTTCCCTCAAACCTCATAGGTGGCGCCTAATGTGGGTGCTTGGGTCACACGGCAGATCTCTCATCAATGGCTTGGTGCCATCTTCACTGTAATGGGTGAGTTCTCAGGTCTTTGCTGCAATGAGTGAATTCTCACACTACTGGTTCTTGTGAGATCTGATGGTTGGGACAAGAAGGGTCTCCTTCCTCTCTCTCGCCTCCCCTTTTGCAGTGTGATCTTCCTACACCTGGCTCCTCTTCACCTTCTGCCATGAGGAAGTAGCATGAAGTCTTCACTGGTGGAACAGTTTTGAACGTTTCCAGACATTAGAATCCTGAGCCAAAGGAACCTTCTCTCCTTTATGAATTACCCAGTTTCAGGTAGTTCTTTGTAGCAACAACATATAGACTAAGGCATCTAATAAACTTTATATATTTATTAGATATATATATACTTTCAAATTAATTTATGTGTTTGTTCTAGATTTCAAAAGTTTCCACCATCAAGTGTTAAGAAGCAAATCAAATATTTGCAAGCATTTTAATAGCAAAAAAGAATGTCTGTTCTGGACTAGCACAGGTATTAGCAGTAATGTTCTTTGGTGTTCTGAATCCAAGAAATTTATAATATCCACCCATGACAAGAACAAGGAAAGAATGCTTTCTTTTTACATGTCACTTTTTAAAAAGAAGGCAGAGAGACTTTGATCAGGTATAATAAGGTGGGAGAACAGAAAGCCACCTTCTGTCTTTGGCAAAATTTGAAGAGGACAAAAAAAAAAATGCAGTAATTACTCAATACTAACAGTAAATGGAAAGAAGGAATTATAATAGGGACACAATCACCACTCAAGGAAGAGAACATCATAACTATGTTGACAGAAGTAGGCAGTGTGTGCGCGTGGAGAGAGAATAACAGTGCCACCATGCTGCCAGGACCAAATGCCGCATCCATCATTCAAGTGGGCTGCAGTTATCTCTCTATGGATGCTCCTACACTCACACTTGCTGTGGCTGAACTAGGTACCACCTTACCTGAGGGACATTTAAAGATATAAAGCAAATCATTTCACTGCCAAAGGAAATCCCTTAGAAAGTGTTAACACGGCCAACAGTGACCTGCCCCGTCTCTGTCTCTTCATCGCCATCTCAGTCACCGTGTTAGCATCACCTCACCACATTGGCCTGAGTCATCTTTTTCTCACCTCAGAGTCTTTGTACATAATTTTCCCTCTATATCCTATGCTCTTCTTCAACAATGCGTTGCTTGGTTACCTTAGCACATTCCAGCTGCTGTTAAAAAAAACAACAACAACAAAATAAATCATAGATTGGGTGGCTTATAAAAAACAGAAATTTATTTCTCATACTTTTGGAAGCTGGAAAGCCCAAGGACAAGGCTCTGACAGATCTGGTGTCTAGTGAGAGCTCCCTTCCTGGTCAGAGACCATCAACTTTTTACTGTGTTTTCATATGGTAAATAGGGGAAAAAAGACTCTGAAACCTCTTTTGTAATGGCTCTGATCTTATTCATGTGTTCTGCATCTTCATGGCCTAATTGCTTTCCAGAGTCCCTACCTCCTACACCACTACACTGCAGATAAAAATAGGACATATATGTTCAGCCCACAGCATTAGTTAAATCCCAGTCATACCTCAGAACTCAGTAAATGTCATTTTTTTCAGAAAGGCTGAGTTGACTTTCTGATCTAGCCTAGTAGCTTACTATATTCTCTCCTGGCAGCCTTGACTTTAATAAAATGATACGTCTCATAATTTATAATTTTATAATTATTTAGCTTTTGTTCTGAGGATCCTGTTGACACTGTCATTATAACAGACACTGTGCTTCACTCACCACTGTTTCTCCAACATCTGGCTCTGTGCCTGGCATCAAGAAGCTCCGTTCAGCATTGTTGAATCAGTTATAACCCGGTATCAGGTGCCCCTGCTTCCCCTCAAACATTCCTTTTATTTACATCAGCACTGTTGAATGTAAGCTACCTACGAGAGCCACATAGGTAAAGTTAAACATTTTAGTAGTCACAATTGAAAAGCACCAATGAACAGATAAAGTTAATTTTAATGATATATTTTATTTAACCAAATGCATTTTAATATTGCCGCTTCAATAAGAAATCAATGACAATTACTTTTTTCCTTTCCTTTCTCCAATATGACAGTTATTAATGAGATAATCTGCATTTTGTTTTCTACAAAGTCTTTGAAGTTCTGTGCATATCTTAGACTTCCAGAACATCTTAAGTAGAAGTAAGCACATCTTAAGTGCTCCAAAACTCAGGCAGCTGACGGGCTCCACGTTGGTAAGAGCAGCAGCTAGAATCTCTAGAATGAAGAAGTTTGGCTCACATCTGCCCAGAGCCATTGACTTGACAGTCTGATGCCTTGCCCCTCCCAACTAACTCCAGCTCCCATGAGCCCCCTCTCCTTTCATGCTAGTAACAGAGCAGAGCTTGGGAATACTAGTCCTCAGGAGGCTGCAACCACCTTCCTTTGGGTTCAGGTCCTGCATGTAGTGTGAGACACTTTTTTTCCCTGTCTTTCTACACAACTTTATATAAGTCTATGTCTATGTATTCATCTTTAATGAAAGCTACAACTAGTTAATTTGAATTTTGAGTTGTTATTGTTATAGATAATATTCATACAAAAGGACAAACTTAGCATTCCGTAACCATGACTGCCTACAATTTCCATCTCAGTCCTCCAAATTTAATAGAAAAACAGACAAGCATAGAAAATCTTTCCAAAAGGTCTTCATTGAGTGCTTAACCCAGATCCTGACCTCACTATCCTGGCCTGAGCCCAATCTTGTCCCTGAGAGTATTTCTCTCTTGAAATCCACAGGCACATCCTCATTGTCCTTAAGGAAAATTTTATTCCCATAAGACTTAAAATAGTAGTTCTCAAAAGAGATAGTAACACCCACTAAGGTAGGATTTGGAAATTTGTGGAAGTTTTTGTCACATGAGCAGCAGTTAGGGACAAAAGGTGAGGATGCTGGATCTCCTAACATGTGTAATTGGAACAGAATTGATCTAGCATTTTCTGATGTCCGACTGGATATTCATGGAGTCATGCAGAAGTGTATTTGACATTATAATAGCAATTGTTCTATTGATAGCCATCCATGAGAAGAAGTGTTTGTTTGTGTGTGCAACATTAAAGGCTTTGTCAGAGCTAAGCACCTTTTCGTAGAGCAATTCTTACAGCTGAGAGAAACAACTAGTCCGCTTGCTATTTCAGTGAGAGACAAGTGTAGTGTAAGGAAGGCAGTGAGAGGGAAAAGAAAAGGCATTTTGTAAATTATTGAGGTGGCCCTCTAATTTTCACCCTCAGGTAGAAGCAAGAAAGGAGCCTACTATTCTGAATTTTCTCCAAGCCCACTCTGCTCCGTGTCTCTGTGACCTACTTAAGCTAGAATGCACACACCTAATGACAATATGGAAGACTTAATGACAATATGGAAGGCCTGATGACTATATCAAAGACCTAAGGACAATACAGAAGACTTAGTTACAACATGGAAGACTGCCTCCTTTATCAGCATCCTGCACTCAGGTGCGGCAGGGATGCAATGGGACTGCCTCCTATGTGTTCCGAGCATCTGTCTCACCTCATGCTGCTGAGGGGAAATGGGAAAAAACATAAGGCAGCAGGATGTCAATGTTCTGACTCCACAGAGCCTGCCAGCCATATGGCCCTCCCAGCACCCTGAGTGCATATATGCATGCAGGAACCAGCATTCTGTTTCCACGGAACTCCATTACTTCACAGGGTCCCTTCTGTGTGTGTCATGACAGAACCTACAATTGTCTGCAACCTTGAAAACTTATTAAATGTATGATGGGAAATGCTGAGAAATCTGAGCTTTAAAAAAAACAGTGTTTATTTGTTTTTGTTTTTAAAATGGTGACTAATTTGCAATTAAAAGATAGTAGGTGGCTAATTCAAGAAAAAAAGACCATGAAGAGAGGCCTGGGATCACTGGTTAGAGCCAGAAATGAGCTAAGTATGGTCTAACCAGTGCTCTCTTTTTATGGCCAGAAACCATGAAGTCCAAAGAAACCAAAAGGTTTGTCCGAGATACTAAGGACCATGAACAGCATGGATGGGACAGGAACTTGGGCTATACTTCTCCTCCCCTCTGCTCAGTGTCTACCCCACCAGAAGAAGTGTGGATCCTGAGGGGAGAAATTGCTTTAGAGAAAGAGGGAGAAAATACATACCATACGAATTTCCTGGTCCATGTCCCCTGTGTGTCTTTCATCACAGAATGTGAAGTAGACTTATTGAAGTCCCTTAGCTACTAATATTTCAACAGTACTCTATTCATTTTAAATAATTATAATGATGGTAAAGTGTTATAAGGATATTAGAAAGTTTTAAAAAATCAACAGTTATAAAAAAGCAACTACATTTGTGCAGTGCTTAGTTCATTCAGATGATAGTACTTAATATTTTCAATTTTATTAATAAACAATTTGTGCTCCATAAAATGTATAATTTTGACAACATTCTTCCAGTTGCTGCATTTACCTCACTGCTCTTTCTTAAAGGAGTATAAGGATACATAAACATACCTAAGAATATTAGGAGATATACAAAACATCATAAGAAATCCACCATTCCATGTCTAATTTCACAGAACATTTGGATTACATCACATTAAATTATGCCCTATTTGCAAAAGAAGATCTCATATACTTTACTTGCTGCCTTAGGTTTGCAAAACTCATATCAATTTAGAGTTCCTTTGTAGCACCAGTATGATAGATAAGTCTACATTGAATAAAATGCTTTACCCAGTTTTACTGAGCTATTGTTGACAAATAAATATTGTGTACATATAAGATGTACAATGGGGTGATTTGATGTACGTATACATATACCTGGTGAAATGATACTACAGTCAAGTTCATTAACACAGCCATCCCCTTGCATAGTTAAATGTGTGTGTGTGTGTGAGTGTGTGTGTGTGTGTGTGTGTGTGTGTGTGTGTGTTGAGAACACTTAAAATCTATTTTCAGCAAATTTCAAGGATGCAATACACCATTATCAACTATAGTCTCCATGCTGTACATTAGATCTCCTGAGAGTACTTATTCTGCATAACTGGGGGCTTATATAATTTGATCAGCATCTTTCCATCTCCTCACCTCCTAACCCCTGGTAACCACCATTCTACTTTTTGTTTCTATGATCCCGACTTTTCTAGATTCCACACATAAATGACATAATGCAGTATTTGTCTTTATGTGTCTGTTTTATTTCACTTATCATAATGTTTCCCAAGTTCATCCATATTGTCACAAATAACAGGATTTCTTATAAGGACATGATTTAAATGTGTAAATCCTACTTTATTAAGGCTTTCAAATGTTGGAACTTGGTATATAACATATATTAAATTCTAATGCAGGTTGATGCCAGAAACTCTAAAGGACTGCATCTTCATAATTTAAAATAATGCAATTTGGAAGCGTCCATATGCACTTAGCTATTTTTTGTTTTAGAAGCTCTACCAAACAACCTTCAGTTTCATAGGTTCGCATTTTTTTCTTATTTCTATTTATATAAAAACTTGAGAATAAATCTTCATTTACATTTACCAAAAGTCATACTCCTTGTTCATCTGGGAGGCATGGGACGTAACAGAGCTTATGCTCAGAATCTCACAGGAGAAAGGACACTGAAAATATGGCAATTAAACTATAAAAATGCAGCTAAAAATGTATTTTCTATAGTTTAGCTTCACAAAGAGACAAGCTGCTTGAGTTATGTTAAGGTCAGTTTATTTTGTATCTTTAAAAAAAACAGTAATTTGTTCTGAGTAATTATTTTCTTCTTCTTCTATCCAGCTAAAGCACAAGATACAGCTTCCCTTTGTAGTGTATGGGTCTCCATTTTTTTTGGTGTAAAAATTATGGGGGGTGTGTGTGTGCGTGCATATGTGTGTGTGTGTGTATGTGTGTGTGACCACATGCACTTGAGAGTCACCTTCTCAATTGTCCATGCCTCAACAGGCAGAGAGTTTTCCGAGCCCTATTAACAATTGTAGAGTGTTGTTCTTTATTACCTTAGCTGGGACTCACAATCACAGCAGCACAGGTGTGCAGCCACCACAACTTGACATTTCCCTTCCTTTTTGACTCAGGCTTTCACTATTTATTTTCCCAATAAATTGAAAGACTCATAAGTGAAATAAGACCCCCCCGGATACTGTTCCTCGATCTGCCCCCTACACTAACAAAGCCTCTATATTCAGTACTGGTTCTTGTCCAATTTCCTAGTTTCCTGCTCTCCTCCATCCCCTTTGCACCAGCTCAGTTAAGATCTTCACTGCTTCTCAGGGCCTTCTGAAGGCCTTCTCAGGCCTTCAGCCTCCCTTGTGTCCCATCCCTTCTCCCACCACTCCTAGACTGTTCCTAGCTCATCCATTCAGGACGTATCTCCCCTGCTTGACATTCTCCATCTGCTTCCCCTTTCTAAGTTAAATTCCACTCCATGTGGCAGGCAGGCTTCTTGGGATCCCCATCCACCCTCCTACCCCTGCCAGCCCCTAGTCCCTGCCTCCACTTTGTCACTTCCCAACTTCCTCCAGACTTGGGCACAACTGATCTGCTCAGGAGTCCTCAAATGCCACGTGCTCTTCCACAGAAGCTCCGTCTCCTGTCTTCCTTCCAGCACAGCCAGCTCACTCTAAATTAAGTCTCCTTGACTCTCTGAGCCCCAGTCTGAGTGAGCAGCCCCTGCTGGTGTCCCCAGAGATTAATTTGTATCCAGTCAATCTCTCGGTATTACATTCTATTTACTTATTCTATTTATGTACTGATTCTCACTAGAGACCCCGGTTCTTTGAATTCAGAAACTGAGCCCATTTTTTTTCTCCTTTTATTTTCTGGATCCCTGATACTTAGCATAATGCCTGGTACATGGTAAGTATTCAATAAGGGCTTAGGAAATGAATGAATGAATGTATAAATAAATGAAAACGTTGTTCTCTTGAATTCCCTAAAATGTCACCAGAAAACCTGTTAATAAAGCAAAGATAGTTTTATCAGAACACACTGCAATTAGCAAGAATAATACCAACTTGGCAGAATCTTGGCAATGTCTCAGGAGAGGGTAGTCAGTGGAGAATATGTGTGAGGGTTTGGAGTCAGAACAAGTGGTTTAATGCAAACCTTTCAAGATGGAAAACACTGGTATTGAGCACAGTTTGTGACATTACTGATTAATAAAAATAATGAGGCAAGGTCTTAAAGTAAGTCATGCTAAGTTAACTGCTATTTGATAAGTAAGCTGTTGTCCTGGTAACTAGATGATTTTCTCGGATACATTTATTTGCAGAAGTTAACTGAGACAAAAGTAAAGTTGTTTATTGGTTTACGAGTGACTCATTGTTAGTCTCACTAGCTCAGTCATATTGATACTGGGAGTCACAGTTCTTAGTTTTGCCATCCCATCACCCCAAAGCTGCCTCCTTCTACTATTTGAAGCTGACACTTAAAGTTCATCCAGCGGCGACAGAAATGTCACCACTGAATACCATCCCTCCTGATGTGCAAATTTGGTTATTATCAGAAATTCCATACCATGATGGAAAGGAATTCTTCCTTCTTCCTCAGAGCAGGTACCTATGTCAGGCCAGAAAGTCAAGAGTGCAAAAAGTGCAATTTCTTTTCTTTTTCTACATGTAAACTTTTAAAAAAATTTTTTAATTCCTGGTATACTTGTTGACAAGAATTAAATTACAGTCAATTCAGAAACTCACCCCCCTCCTGCCCCTCTCTAAAGTTATACATTTTTTAAGGGCATTTGTGAGTGCCACAGGAAAGTCATGTGTAGATGGTGAGTGAATTGAGTCTTGGACCCAGAGATCACCTGTGCTCGCTGGCATTCCATAAGATCTTCTCCTTGCCATCTGACCACCAACCACCAGTCTACATCAATGGCCACTGCAACCTGTTCATCTTCCCTGGAAGGACACTTCAAGTCTGTGCCATTGCAGCCCTTGAGCTGGTCTGTAGAAGACAACCAACTCCCCTCTTTCCACACAGAATGCATGGGATTTCTGGGACGCCATCTCTGCCATGGTCATCCTGAAAACAACATTGACATTTCTTCTGTTGCATAATATTCTGAGGGCTGAAGGACTGCCAGGCAGGACAAGACAAACTGGCTTGGATTGTTCTTCTGTTTCTGCTGTTCTATCTGCCACACGGGTGGACAACTTGTTCTGCTGCCTCACCCCTTCCTAGAGTCAGTAAACCATGATGCTCTCACAATACCTGAGGTGTGAAGACTCACAGAGCAGTAAGGAATGTGGAGTATGAGAGAAATGATTAGCTAAATGTCAAGGTATTACCCACCAGTGAATTGATATTGTCTAGTTTCCTCCGAGAGGTCACCGTGTGCAGCCAGGGCCATTTGTTCCAGCTTCTCGCTCCACTTCATCCCCTCTTGTCTTGCCCTCTTCCTCCAAGCTTGCCAGTGAGCTGTAAGAGAAATAACACATCAAGTTGGAGTCCTCTGGTTATTTGTTTCATTAAATTTTAGAATAAAACTTCTTCACTTTCAAAGGCTGCAAAAAACTCTTATGGCGAAATCAAATTGCTCCACATGTTGGTTATAGCCTATTTTCATCTGTAGTTTGTGCGTCTTCAATAGTTTTAATTTAAGAGAAAAATAAGAATTAATGAAGTTGCTTTGAGATTTTAAAAATGCAGCTCTAATAACTAAAATCCAAAACAAAGAAATGTCTAAAACAGTGGTTTCTGCTTAGTATAACTCAATTGTTCTTAAAATGTAGTCCACAGATCAGCACCAGTAGCATCAATTGGGAAGTTTTTAAAAGAACAAATTTTGGGCATGCTTCCAGACCTATTGAATTAGAAACATCGGGCGCCTGCAATGTGTATTTTAACAATACTTCTAGATGATTCCATATACTAAAATTTGACAACCATCGATATAACTTAAATGCTCTTAAGTTAAAGTTAGACCCTAAGAATCAGTAAAGCAAAAACTATCACAAAATTATTTCCTGAAGGATAAACATTGTTTATAGAACTTTCCTTCTGATGCCAATTTCCTACAGACTTTCTATCCATGTCGTTTTTAAACAAACAAACAAAAAAGAACTTTTGAAAGCTTTAAGTAAGATTTTTGTCTTTTTTAGGCTTCTATTGCTTCTTCCCATTTTTTCTTCAGAAAGAATGGGAATTTTACCTAAACGAACCTGTTCTTATAAGAGGGTAATCTGGCTATTTAAATTCTTCAGTTTTTGAGAATAAAGTGAGTAAATAGCCTTCTAATCATGGCATAACACAGAGCTTCTGGTAAAATTAACACAGGGCTTCTCAGAGCTGGTTCTCAATCAGTAAACCACAAGCACTGGAATCTCTTGAGACAATTGGTAAAATACCGATTTCCTTACTCCACAGGAAGCCTACAAGTCAAAGCAAAGATGAAGCTACAGAATCTTAATTGTGGACACTCAATTATTGTAATTGTCAGAGAATGTTAGACCAGGGAGATGATTGAGAATTTAAACCCTTTAGCCATTCTACAAAAAAACACTTTCAGAATTCTTTGGTACAAAAATTGACAAGCTAATTTGTATAATTGTCTCACACAGAAAACATTTGCACTTTCATGTTGCTTAAAATATCTTTTTTGGTCGAACTCAGTGGCTCAGGCTGTAATCCCAGCACTTTGGGAGGCCGAGGCGAGTGAATTGTCTGAGCCCGCGGGTTTGAGATCCACCAGGGCAACATGGTGAGATCTCATCTCTACAATCAATAAACAATTAGCTGGGCATAGTAGCGCACACCTGTAGTTCCGGCTACTGGGAAGGCTGAGGCGGAGGGATTGCCAGAGCCCAGCGGGTCGAGGCTGCAGTGGCCAGGAGCATGTCACTGCACTCCAGTCTGGGGGACAGAGTGAGACTCCAACTCAAAACAAATAAAATAAAAATATTTTTTATTCTAATTCTGAGATTTCACCATCAAAGAAATGGTATGCATTGTCTCATCAGTGTCAAGTGTATAAAAATGGTATGACTCAAGGCTACAAAGATGTAGTTGTGAAACAACTGCTACCCACAGTCTTTCATTCATAGGTACATCCTGTGCATACACAGGTACGTAAAAAGACATCACACTACATCTGCTTTGGCATACTCAGTGACAACTTCTTTGTTGATTTCTATCTGTGAAGGTTGGGGTTATGTGTTTATGGCCTTAATGAATTGCATGCAAGAATTAATTAGGGGATTAAAAAAGGAAACAACAAAAAAGATGCAGTGTTTGAAGATTTTGAAAACTATTGTGAAATAAAAATAAAATCCCAAGCTCCCCTCTGATTGAATGGATCTTTCTTAGCCAAGGAGACCTCAAGGCTTGACAGAATAAGAGATCAGATACACTTCATGATACCCTCTTCCTTGCTAATCCCCATTAGGCTTTCTTTCCTAATTGATAAAGGAAGCCAGCCCTTTTGAAAGAGTTGTTGCTCTGTCAATTTATACAACTTATCAGCATTCTTGTTTGATAAGAGACCACCTTCCTACCATGGACTGGTTCTGGCTGGTTTACAGAGGATTGGCAGAGGATGTCTCTGTGTCCTTTTCACTTTTTGATGAATAAAACCTAATTTTAATACATTTAAATGTTATGTTTTCACTCAAAGGTAAACATAAGACAGCTGTAACATACAGGTTTGCTTACTATGAAAGTGTGTGCCCCTTCAAGAATATTCATACTCCTCCTCCTATAACCTGTTGAATATGTATACTTAGCTGACCTGTTCTGCATAGATTCCTATATTACCCTTTCCCTCCCTCCAAGTGCCTGCTTCCAGTTTTTGCCAAAGGCTATGCTTTCCAGTCTGTCAGGATAACCACCTTCCAGGATACAACTCTTTATAAGAAATAAAACTCTCTACTTCAAATTTATAAATTTGATCCTTCCTCGTGATTTTTCAGTTGACACTATACATGTCAGGTGCTTGATCTAATTATATTCAGACCTAAGACAAAATATAAATACCTATAAGCAAAGGTCCCATATAAATGTAAGTGTATTCCTCCCACAGTGCTATTGTCAAATCCTTGGACGCTACCCCATTCAAGATATGTCAGTTTAGAGACCTCAATTTTATACAAATACAAATTTTAAAAATAAAATGTTTAGGATAAAATTTTCAAAATCTGTCAAGTATTTCACCACATTTAACAGATAACTCTGAATGTAGACTGTAGATACATTTTGCTTATTGATTAAATAATTAATGATTATCATAGATACAATGGTACTATATATAGAGGGACTGTTATTCATTCAGGATCTTTGGAGGAATAAAAGACTATCTGCCACTAAACCACAGGATTGCATTCTGCCAAGGGTCTTATTCTGTCTGCCAATCTGTGTCTATTAACTGTAGTGTGGAGTATATCACTAACAAAATTTCTAGCTATCTTAGTATCAAGCCCACCATTTTCTTTCTTCCTTCTGGAGTGCATGTGCATGAGTGTGTGGATGTGTAAGCATAAGTGTATTGTGTGGTATATGTGTAGTTATCTCTTCTGCCTAAGTGGACACTTCTACTGAGAGCCACCCTGCCTTATTGCATAACTCCCTAAACTGAAAGTCAAAAATTTTAATTACTTGTAAGGTAGAACAATGGTTCTCTCATTGTCTTGACCTTGTGATTTTTGAAAATGTAAGGAATATAAACAACTACCTTGTAGTTAGAGCTTTCTATGTGCCTGACATAATTCTAAGGTCCTTACAGATATCATTCCATTTAAGTCTCACACAGGAATCACACAATTATATTAACCCCTTTATGCAGATGAGGAAATCGAAGCTTTAAGAGCTAACGTGAGTCAGAATGTCATCCTGGACTGTCTGACTCTGGCCATGGGTTTTCACCCATGGGGCTTTCCTGCCAGTCCTCCAGCAGAGAGATAGGGTTTGGATGGCAGTGTTTTACATGTAAGTGATTCTGTTGCTCAGCAAGTTTTGGTAACAACTAAAATCAATTTTAAATGAGTTCATGAGAGGATCTTCTCATATACATGTGCCTTAGTGGATTTAAAACAGTTGACATTTGTTTTTTCTGCTATTTGTGCCCAAATAAATTTGGTTATGAAATGGAATTCTCAATCTAGAAACATGCCCACAAGTCCAAAAAAATGAAATTAGAGACCAAGAGGATGTCCTAAAGAAGATCTAATTATGTTTTCTGCAAGAAAAGTCTCCCCAATGGCATGCATATAATTCAGTTCTCCCATCTGAAAACGCATAATATAACTAAATGATAGAACCAAACAGAGATGCTCAGAAAGATGAGATTAATATTTATTTTATATTTATATTATATCAGAAAATATATATTGTACTGCTGTAATATACATTATTTAAAGCTCTGCGAACCAAAGTTTCTTCATCTATAAACTGAAGGTGATAACATTTTCCATCTCAGAGAATTGCTAAGACCAGTTCTCCTCCGAAGTACTGTTATGCCCTATGTGAGCTCTTCAGCAGCAGTACACTTGAAGCATGGAAATGCCCAAAAAAGTCTCTACTTGTGAATCTTTGTATGGGTTATTGATATTTATGCCACATTTTCCCAAAGAAATAAAATATATGGAAGGATTTGAAATTGGGATGAATTCAGACTAAATTTATTTTGGCACATTGTATGCATTCTATATCAAATCAAGATCAAGCAAGATCTCAGCATCACACAGCCTCTTCATTCTAATTTTCCGCATTTTGGCATTTGGTCAGGTAACTGTTAACGTTGCAAAAAGCAACTGTGATTCAGAAAGAGCTAGTCAGAAGCCATTGTGCTTCCTTCCCCAGCTCACAGGGACCATTTATCATGATGATTAGTAGTTCCAGGTACTTTCAGGAACTGTACTACTCGCTTGAGCCGTCATTCAGAATCTGAGTTCATTTCACCATCTAATACCACTAAATGTCACAGAATAAAAGGAAACATTAAGCCTAACTATTGCATGAAAAGCAAGAAAATGATAAATGTTTCCGTAGCTACAGATTTGAAAGAAACAGAACATGCTGAGATGGAAACTAGCACAAAAGTGGCAGAGTATGGGATGGTGTGCTAGGAACTGAACTTGCATTCTTCCATCATGTAACCTTATGGGATATGCTCGTTTTTCATTCAAATATTTTAAGGTTTATTTTGTTAAATCCCAAACTCTTTGTTCTAAAGCAAATAAGGCAAAGTACATGGCTAACAGGTTGTCAGGGCACCATTCTCTTTAACCATGAGTTCAAGGAAGTATGTAGAAGGTAGGCACAGAGGAGTGATATAACACACACAATATGCATCAAAAATGATGTATGCATCAATAAAATCCTCAGAAAAGAGGTACTAAAGGATGCATTTACAAGAGACCTCCAAAGGGCAAGGAGTTAGAGTCTCACCCTCTTTAGCTTGTTTCTTGATATGTTGAGATCCCTAGCAATATGAGGACATAGCCTGAGTGGCCTCTCAGCACCTTCCAGATTACTTCTGCCTCACTACTTGCAGAGCTCAGTGTTTCCTCTCTAGCCATGACCTACGGAGAACTTATCATATATGATAGGAGGGCACAGACAGTGCCACTCTGGAATGGTTCAGTCCACAGGATGTCCAGTCATAGCTCATGTAGGTCCCGGGTGAAGAAAAGTCATGGGAATAGATTGTGGGCCATATAGACCGCATGGATGCCCTGTGGGCAAGCTTAGAGTATGGGATGGTGTCCTAGGAACTCAACTTGCATTGTTCCATCATGTAACCTTATGGGATATGCTCATTTTTCTTTCAAATATTTTAAGGTTTATTTTGTTAAATACAATGAGGGATATTTCAAGATGACTTTAAGTACATCTGCTATTTTTTAACTATCCAAAATTGTATATTTCAGAGTCAGTCAATCCTCATGGAGTTTGCAAAACAAGGTACGTTGTTACTATCCTAACATTTTAAGTTATTTTTCTCTCATCGATCCCAGTCTGAAGAAATTCTAAACAAGAAAATAATAAAGCAATAAAGAAGTACCTTTAAAGTGAGTGCATTTGTTATTTTTAGTGAGATAGAGGATATAATTCATCTGTGAAACAAGTACAAGGAATCAAGAAACACAAGAGACTGCCTATGAAAAAGAAGCAAATAGAAAATTTAGAAATAAGAAAATAACTACTGAAATAGACTCTCAAGAAAGAACTTTCATGGGTAACAATATTGCGACTTAATGTTTGGAGTGCCAAAACTTATGGATTATGGTTGCAAAATTAAAAAAAAATTAAAGCATGGATGAACAAGTTGGCAGTAAAGAACGTATTACAAAACCCAAGTGTAGGAAACTCAGCTCTATAGGGGCTGGCAAACACAGGAGTTAGAATTTAATCTGATAACAGTGATTGCCTAGAGCCAGGTTCTAACTGAACCTTCAAATCTAGGGGACAGGAGGCAAATCCCGGGTTTTAAACAAGATGAAAGGAGATTCGAAACACATGAAATAAAGCCAGAAATCTCAACTACTAAAATCTCTTGGTAAACCTGGGGGAAAAATATATGCCCTCGAAGAAAGGGTTGCATGCTAACCAGTTTCAGTCATGTCAGCAGGTTAAGTGGAATTTTTTTTAATTATTGAAAATTTCTAATCACAAGACCAACCACTGTGGGATTTGGAAAATGAACATTTAAAGTGGATTGGCATTGTCAATGCCCACACACAATGGTCAGAAGAACAAGCAGATCCTCTTTGGAGCAAGGCATTTAAAAATCAGGCCTCAAATATTTCCATTAAGATTCCAAGAAAATAGACACACACACATACAATAAAGGGAAAATATCAGATTAAGTGTCTAAAAAACTATAAAACACAAAATGAACACACACTGAAAATAGTAAAATTATCTGATAAGTGACAAGTCTTATAAACATCATGCTGTATGTAAAATACATATTACAGCTCAGGGCTGCAAAAGAAAAAAATTAAATGTTTGTTGAAAGAAAAGGAGATTATTACATTATTTTAATTCAAATGGTTCTTCTAGATATATAAATTTGTGATAATTAACAATTCAATAGTCATATTAGAAAGCAGATTTAAAACATTTTGAAAAAGTTACTCAGAATGAAGACCAGATGAATGGTGAGATGGAAAATATGAAAGTAATATTACAACCTATAATGTGCCCAGTGAGACAGCCGAATATATACAAAATTGGAGTGTCCAACGGAGAGACTAGTACATGAAGAAGAGGCAACATTTGAAATATGGCATAATGCTTTATAAGATTGATAAAAGATAGCCCAATGGATGTCAAAACAGCAAATTAATAAAAATCCAGGTTTAAACACATAGCAAAGAATATTTTAAAATTTGTCAGAAAGAAAAAACAGATAACTACAAGTAAGTTACCCCAACAGTCAGCTTCTCTGAAGCAACAACGGGAACCAGAAAAGATTAAAATCCTCGAAGTGCTAAAGGAAAATAGGTGCTAACTAGAAATGTGCACTCAACCAAAGTATATTTCAAGAGAAAAGTTCAAATAAAGACTTTACAGATAGATAAAATGAGTAAAATTTACCCCAAACCAATATCCACTGAGAGGGCTTACCAAGTACTTGTGGCTATATAGGAGAACGAAGGGAGATGTCGCCCATGTAGACAACCTCAGAACCAAGAAGTTATGGTCAGAAAAATCAAAGAAGGAAATATTTGCTAGGTCTAAAACAAAAGTCTTTGAAAAAGAATAACAATTATTTGGGGGGATTAGAATGAAGGCAGAGTCAAAATATCAACCCAAATAATGCAGGCTGCTGCAGGCTGATCCAAAACCAAGGATGCTAAAGTCCTCATGCTGTTTCTAGGTGTGGACACTCTGGCTGAGCTATTGATTGATTCACAGTTTGCTGTATTAAATATGGATAGTACAAGTTTAAGGATAAACATTAGTTAGGTAGGAATAAATATGTCTCTTCTAAACTAATGGATGGTAGGGCAAATGAGAATAGTAAAAAACATGTACATGCAAAATGCAAAATAAAGGCGAGGAAGAAAAGGAGGCATGACAAAAGGGACACATTGAAAGGACAAAGTTAGGATAGTGAAAGGAAGACGAGTATGTGAGTGATCACACAAGTATATGTTACCAGAAAATGCCAAACTGTATTTTTTAGACCAGTCATAGTCTTTCATTAAGAACCATAAATAAAATGTAAGGGCATAAAAAGATAAAAGAAAAAATATAGAAACACTATACCACTCAAAAACTAACCAAAATAAAGCTAGAGTAGTTACATTAATATTAAACTAAAATAGACTTTAAGATAAAACCAACATCACAGGTAGCATCACTGCCTAATAATAAAAGGTTTCATGCACCAAGAGGGTAAAATACAGTTAAACTTCTAATCTCAAGTATCAAACTCTATTTTGCAAAACTGGTAGAAATCTGGAGAGAAATTTATAAATCCACCACCATATGGAAGCTTTCACTCTCTCTTTTCCAAGTTTTATATATGAAGCAGGCCAAAATGGTTAAATACAGAGAAACTGAAAATACAACAAACAAGCTGGATATTGTTTATTTAACAGGATATAAGAAAAAATATGAAAATACTCTAAATACAGTATTCTTGAAGTAAATATATAGGTGCATTAGAAATAACCAATAAGGACCACACTATGCTTATCACATCATAAAATTAAAGAAAAATATAATTATTATAGTAGCTGCAGAAACATTTTTGAAGAGGTTCAAATCTCATTTATGATTTTAAAGAATAGCAACAATAATTAACAATCTTGGACTATGAGAATTTTCTGGCTGTGATAAAGCTTAGATACTAAAGACATACAGCAAACGTCATTCTTAAAGGTAAAATATGAGAAATATTATCTGTAAATTGAGTAACAAATATATATTTTCATTGCTTTTATTTAATGTATTCTGGTCCTGGTCCAAACAAGAAAGCAAAATAATTGATCACTTCTGGAATAAGGATAAATGAAAGACAAAATTGTTATTTGGGAATGACATAATATTCCACAATGAAATTTCAAAAGTATCTGTAGATTTTTGACATAATTTTTAAAAATTGTATAGCTATTTATAAGAACAATGAACAATTCTGCTTATACATTTATTTACAAAGAGCAATTAGAATATAAATTTTTAAAACATACCATCTATTCCACTTTTATGAGATACAAAAATAGGAGAAACTAACCTATGTTGTTAGAAGTCAGAAAAATAACTTCATTTTAATAAGTTAGTATTTTTAGAAGAGAGCAAGAGCAGAGCTTCACAGGTGCTGAAAAAGTTCTGTTTCTTTTCCTTTATACTGATATGTTGGTTTATAAAAGTTAAACTATATTTGCTCTTCTATGCAAAGCTACCATACTTTAACAAAAGGAAAACACGTAATCCAGGGATAATTTCTAAATTATTTTAAATTAAAAATATGGTAATATACATGATGGTATATTATGTAGCCATAAGCAAGGACAAAATTATGAATTTCGCAATAACTTGGGTGGACTTAGAGTCTATAATACTGAGTGATTGATCACAGAAACAAAGAACTGAGTACCACATGTTTGCACTCATAAGCGGACCTGGAACAATTATCATAATACTATAAGAAAGGGATTGGCAGTAGTGGGATAATGCCAGGGGAGGAAGGGGGTCTACACCTCATCAACAAGAGTAGCTGCATAATGACCATTTGTGTACCTAACTCTGAATTGTACCCCACACTTTTAAAATTAAAAACATAAAATTATTTAGTCATATTAAAAGTAAATTGTCTAAAAGTAAAATTAAATAACTTCATTGAAATAATTTAAGAACTAAATAAACAGAGAGATATACCACAATCTTGGAAAGATATTTACACAGAAATATTTTAATCCCAGCTTGACCTATAGATTAGGTTTGTGTCTGAATTTAGAAATTATCAATAAAATTATTGAACATTAAATTGATTTGGAAAAGCTAAGCAAACATCAAGATACTTTCACAAAAAACACATATTGTAAAATGTGAAATAAATAAAGCTCACTTATAACAAAATCAATTTTACACAGACTGAAAAAATACTTGACTAAGACAAACTAAGCTTTCAAACTCTTAGGAAAAAAATGCAGGGGCAGATATCATATACTAGAATAGAAGAGTCTTCTTAAAATAAAATATGAAGAACCTCACAAAATATTTGTAAATTTGATTATAGTAATATTAAAACCTGATGACCAAAAAAAGCACCATTATAAAGAATGTAAACACTTATACACACACACAAAACAATATAACAACATAACAAAATTCAGAGTATTTTTTAAAAGTCCACAAAACAATAGGAAAAAGCCCAAGAAGCAAACCCATAAAATATTGGGCAAAGAACTAAAAATACCTTTACCATAAGAAACAAAGATGGAATGGAAAGAGAGGGATTAAAAAAAGAGAAAGAAACAAAGACAAAAATCTTAATATATATAAATAGTACAAATGTAGCAGTGCTGGAAACTCTTGCACATGTTTTCCTTTAGAAATATGCAAGACTGTTCATTGCAATATTATTTATAACAATGTAGCAATCAATATCACCAGATGTCATTTAATGCTAAAATAAACAAGTAAAATCATTATAAAGATTTTATAAAATAAAATTTTAAAAGAGAATAGCAAAAGGAGTAAATCCCAGAAGAATGCATACATTGTTATTATTATATTAATCTAAAACCCCCCTAATTGAAACTATATGTGAATGGAGAAGAGTGAATGCATTTGTTTAGGGGCAAACAAGAAACCCCAAAGATTAGTGTACTCTTTCTTAAGTGGAATTTTAAGTGCATTAGTTATGATTTTTTAAAATTATATATACTTGCAGATACACTGTATTATGTGTGACATATTTCAAAATAAAAGGTACTAGTAATGGGCTAAGTAGCAAACTGATACAGCTTAAAAACAAATTAATGAGCTGAAAAATTGAATTAAGGAAGTTTTCCAGAGCATAGCACAAAAGCATAATGAAATCGAAGGTATGACAGAAATTTTAAGTCATATAACATAGATATAGACACCCTGATATCTATCTACTTGGAGTTCCAGAAGAAAGAGTAAAAAGAATAGAAATGAGCATTTTAAAAAAATGTATTGAATGAACTATCGCAGAAATACACAAAGAAACAGGTCATTGGGATGAGATATCTGACAATGGACAGAGCATATTAGAATAAAAATCAGATCTAGGCACGTCACAGTATTTTTGTGAATGTCATGTTTAAAAAAAATTCTCAAGCCTATCAGGGAGAAAATATGTATTACTTCCAATAAATGAGATTGCCAATGACATAATTAATTAAATTGCTTGCAAGAAATCAGTGCTATAAGATCTTCAAAGAACTGGAATAGCAAAACCTTGAATCTAAAACTCTAAAAAGACATGCTGTTATTCAAGTGTTAGGCTGAAATTAAGACATTTTTGGACATATAAAAACTGAGAAAAATTTCCTCCCACAGACAATCTTCAAAATAATTAATAGAGGATGTTCTTCATGGCAAAGAAGAAAACTCAGCCACATGAAAGCAATGGAAAATTCATCTATGAAATATATTGTTAAATCCCTGGACACAATGATGCATGCCTATAATCCAAGCTGTTTGGGAGGCTGAGACAGGAGGATTCCTTGAGCTTAGGGAGTTCGAAATCAATCTGGGCAAAAGAGCCATACTCTATTTCCATTTTTTACAAATATATTATTAAGAACTAATATTGATAAAAGAACATTTAAGGGATACACTTCTTTGTAGTGCATCTGGTCCCCCTTATCTTATAGTGGGTGTTATTACTATCAAGGGAATACTGGGTTTTTTTAAGACTTTTTGGAGACAATGATTTACCTAATAACAGCCAATGGTAATAGTAATTCAGTTTCCCATGAGCTTACACCTATATGTGTAGTGTTTGGGTATACCACAAGGGGGGAACCCAAAATAAGTCAGTATTTGTTTATAAAGAAAAATTATGTATTTATTCTTACATATTTAAACTTAAGTCACCTTTGAAGTACTCTCTGTTTGAGGCAATATACCTATTGAGACGCTTTTTTCACTGCTCAGAATAGCTTTTGAACTTGTCAATTTTGATGCCTTTTAGTGCTTCTGCCATTTTTTGTTTCATCTCTTCCACAGGGGCAAAACTTTTCCTTTCGGGGACTTTTTTCATCCATCCAGGAAAACAGCAAGCCACCCAGGGAGAGATTGGGTGAATAGGGAGGGTGGGGTGAGGGGGTCATGCCATTTTTGGTCAAGAACTACTGGACACAGAGTGATGTGGCAGGTGTGTCAACATGATGGAAGAACCAGCCACCTGTTTGCCACAACTCAGGATGTTTCTTTCACAAAACGTGAGGCCACCTTCTCAAAACTTCCAGATAAAAAATTAGGTTGACTGGTAGAAGCACTAAAAGGCATCAATATTGATGAGTTCAAAAACTGTTTTGAACAGTGGGAAATGTGTCTCATAGGTGCATTGCATCAAATGGGTAATATTTTGCAGGTGACTGAAGTTTGAACATGTAAGAATAAATGGACATTTTAAAATATATAAATTCCAGGTTTTTGAGCATCCCCCAATATTTATTTATTGTATTTTTATTTATTTACTTAGCTTTGGTTTATTTGTATTTTTAACCAAAGAATATTATAATTGCTGCATTTTTTGTTTTTTAATATTTGATTCCAAGAAGGCCATTTTTTTCTTAACGCTTAAAGCACAAGCCATGATACATATCAAGATTTCTCGTTAAATTAAACAGCATTCCCATGGAAGACTTATTCTTTAAAAATCACTTTGTTATTAAACTTTGCAAGTATGACAAGCAAATCACACAGCAGAAATAGAAGGAACATATCCAATGTGGTATTTCATTAGGCTAGAAGCACTAGACTAGATGAATACTCAAATTGGAAAAATCTGTAATGTGATTTTGTACAATAGAACCCGCAAATCGCTATTGCCACAAACTTTACTGTACTCGACTACAATCTCCTGGAGTAAATGAATACTATCTTAATAACTTTCTATTCCTATTTTATCTCTGACACAAAATCTTTGGGATGAAAATATTAGTAACTTGTTAAAATTTTACTTCTTGATTTTTGATCTTACTGCCTTTAACACAAATTATAGCAATATGAGAAAATCCTGGCATTTAGTGGAGCAGCAAAGAAGAAAATGCTAGCAAAAAAAAAAAAAAAAGGTTGCTTGTTCCATTATTTTAATATTTGACCTCCAGAAGAATCTCAGTCATCCATAGAAATTACATTCTTAACACTTTCCATTGTGCTTTCAACTGTATATAACCAATAGGGTATCCAATTCTCGCAACCACGGCAGCAGCAATGTAACTGCTATTGCTCTGCCAGTGTTGTGTTAGGCTGATCATGGTGGTACATATTAGCCTTGCTCCCGATGGCCAGCATCTAGTACTTGAGGGATTTCTCTAGCTTTCAGGAGCGCTGGTGGAATTAATGCCCTAGGGGTAGTGTCCAACTAACAACTCACAGTGATATCTCTGATGTTTGCTTTTCTTTGCATCTCTGATTTCCACAGTGGAATAACTTGCTTTAGAGGTTTTTATGGTTTAACTGATCTTTCTTGTTTTGCTTTCTTACTCCCTTCCTATTTCTATGAAGATTACCTCCCAAATAAACCATTTACACTCTAATCCTTGTCTCAGGGTCTGTCTCTGGGGAAATCCAATCCAAAGATATCCTCTTAACTTCATTGCACATAGCTAAAGAACTAAAGATCCCCTGCATGACTTAGCCAATTCTTGTCGATTCTCTCCCCAAACTATGTTAGGAATTTTTGTGCAATCCAAATGCTTAATGTAGCTGGATGAAGGCCAGACCTTAATTCAACCAACAAAGAATCCTCCTATTTCTGCAATGTAAATTTTTACCATTTTTGGGTGTCTCTGCCAATACCTGGGCCCAGTGATGTTTCATGAGAGAGCTACATATGAGTTTCCTTTCCTCCTGGTTGTCATAAACACCATCTATGCTGCCCCTTTATTAGCGTTTTCTACCCATCAACTTAACTACCATCCCTGGTGTCTTTTCTCCATTTTAAGGATATTAAAGATCTCAGACAAGGCAAAGAAAACTAGGCTCAATTAATAAGACCCAATACTACCAGATATCTTTTATTTTCATGTATTTGCAGTCAAGAAAACAGAGAACAGCATTTTTTAATTTACTAATTTATTCATTCACAAAGTCAGAAGAGTGTTAAAATGAGATAGCCTTCAAAAATCAGGGCAGGGTAAGAAGAGAGAGAGATTATATTTATATTTGAATATAGTATAGAGTTTTGGTAGTGTTTTCAGTTGTTACCACTAAGTAGAAGGTAGAGGTAGAAGAATGGGAATAGAATAATCAAATATAATTTGTAAATGTGATAGATACTGCTGATCCTCAGTGCCCACTCTCTCCTTTTATTTATTTATCTATTTAATTTTTATTATAAAGATGTGGAGTAAATTTCAAGGTTAGGTGTATAACCGTTGATCATGCAGGTACCCTTGTTGATAAGGCATGCCCCTCCCATCCCCTGCAGTTTCCCTCAACTGCCAATCCCATCTCCCTTCCCCTGACAGTTTCCCACTACTGCCAATCACTTTCTTTTAGCATTATAATTGTTCAAGGTCCGTTTATGAGTGAGAACATATGGAACTCTCTTCTTTGTTTCTGTGATAAATCACTGAGTATGATTGACTCCAAATCCATCCAAATTGCTGCAAAGTCCATATATTTGTCCTTTATGGCTATGTAATATTCCATTGTGTATATGTACCACATTTTTTTAATCCAGTCCTGCTTCGATGGGTAAAATGGTTGGTTCCATGTTTCTGCAACTGTGAATAGAGCTGCAATGAACATACATGTGCAGGTATCTTTTTTGTAGAATGATTTGAGTTCCTTCAGGTATATTCCCAATAGGGGAATTGCTGGGTCATATGGAAGTTCAATATCTAGTTCTTTTAGGAATTGCCACACTGTCTTCCAAAGAAGTAGTACCAGTTTGCATTCCCACCAGCAGTGTAGAAGTGTTCCTTTTTCTCCACATCCTCATCAGCATCTGTTGTTGTTTGTTTTGTTTATGATGGCCATTCTTACTGGTGTTAGGTGGTATCTCAATGTAGTTTTGATTTGCATTACTCTGATGATGAGAGAGGCTGAGAACTTTTTCATGTGTCTGTTGGCTGCCCATATATCTTCTTTTGAGAAGCGTCCATTCATGTCTTTTGCCCACTTTTTGAAGGGGCTGTTTGTTTATTTTCCTTTCAGCGTATTTGAGTTCCTTGTAGATCCTAGATGTTAGGCCTTTGTTGGATAAACGGTTGGCAAATATATTTTCCCATTCTGTGGGCTGTCTTCCTGCTCTC
Source organism: Tarsius wallacei (assembly GCA_963574415.1). NCBI lineage: Eukaryota > Metazoa > Chordata > Mammalia > Primates > Tarsiidae > Tarsius > Tarsius wallacei. Next base: position 31,181 of record CAUYQG010016111.1, read on the forward strand.
TTGATGGTTTCTTTTGCTTTGCAGAAGCTCATCAGTTTGATGAGGTCCCACTTGTCTATCTTATTTCTTATGGGATGCACACTTGGGGTTTTGATCAAGAATTGGTTGCCAGTTCCAATATCCATAAGGGTGTCTCCTGAGTTTTCTAAGATTCCTGTAGTTTGAGGTTTTACTTTCAGGTCTTTGATCCATTTAGAGTTAATTTTTGTGTATGGTGATAGGTAGGGGTCCTATTTCAATCTTCTGCATGTGGTCAGCCAGTTTTCCCAGCACCATTTACTGAATAGGTTCTACTCTCCCCAGTGGTTGTTGTTGGACACTTTGTCAAAGATGAGTTGGTTGAGAAGTTGAGGTTTTGCTTCCAGAATCTCTATCCTGTTCCATTGTTCTCTATGCCTGTTCTTGTACCAATACCAGGCTGTTTTAATGACTGTAGCCTTATAGTAGTGTTTGAAGTCTGGAAGTAGGATACCTCCAGCTTTGTTTCTTTTGTTAAGGATTGTTTTGGCTATTAATGGTCGTTTATGCTTCCATATGAATTTCTGTATTGTCATTTCCAGGTCTGAGAAGAATGATGTTGGTAGCTTAATGGGTATTGCATTGAATCTGTAGATTGCCTTTGGTAGGATGGACATCTTAACAATGTTGATTCTTCCTATCCATGAGCATGGAATATTTTTCCATTTGTTTGTGTCTTCT
>CAUYQG010016113.1:0-13257 GCA_963574415.1 Tarsius wallacei
AGTTAGCAAGCCACAGAAGGGAGTGGGGGCATCTTCCCGGTGCAGTGGGAGCCACTTAAAGGGTTAAAGTTCCCTCAGGACGCTGGGTGGGACTGGATTGTGGGGCAGGAGTAGACCAGTGAGAAGACTAACAAGGGAATCCAGACAAAAGAGAACATCCCAGTCTGTATCTAACACAACTCTTTCACGCACAGAACTTCCCTCTGTCCTTCTCAGACTCTCCAGTCTTCCTGGGAGCAAATTAGCCACGGTTCGTTCACTTGTAAACACTCTTACTGTTACTTTCAGCAAATACCCTCTCTTCAGCCTACACAACCCCCCTGTCCAATCAAAGGAGGCTGATGAGAAACCAGTGCTGGCCCCCACCTGAGTTTCCCTCTAGGTATGACAGCTCTGGGGGCGCATGTGAGTTTGCTGAGGCCTGGCCCTGACCCTCGGGCCCAGGGCTTCTCTTGCTCAGAGCAGTCCCCACAGTGCCAGGATCCTGTCTACCAGCTTTTATGGACAAGGATTCCTCACTGCGGTCCCTGCACCTTACAGTGCGCTAGCCCACATCACTGCTCAGCAAAAGGCCTCAGCGACGGGATGGCCTATTGGTGCGCAGCAATATAAACAAACACAGCAAAGCTCCTGCTCTCCAAAAACTTAGCACTGCAGAAGTGCATAAACCACACCAAGAGTCGTGAGCAATGACTACATGTAAAAGCCCCTTGGAAACGGGGCCAGATCTCTCATGCAGGCCCGAGGACCTCCCGGAGGCGACGGTGTTTCCACGGGGCCAGGGAAGAATGGGCAGATTTCACCAGCCACCTTTCAGTGATGACCGTTCTTGGCTTCCCCTGACCCCATAAAAGGATGGCTAACTGCGAACGGGAGACGCCTGAGGAGTGGTGTCCATCCATGAAGACTCAGGCCAAGAACCTCGGGCTCTGAATGTCTGTAGAAATGAGCGAATGCAAGAATGTCACCTGGAACCTGCCGGCTGTCAAACCTCTCCCTGGTCAGGGATGCCCTCCCAAGAGCCGAAGGTAGACCCCCAGAAGCTAAAGACAAAATTAAAAACAAAAAGGAGGTTGAGACCTCCAGGTGGGCCTCCTCTACAGACAGATTCGGCGCATGGGCCTGCATGCGGCCGGCAGCAGGCGGCTCCTTTAAGTGTGGTCCCCTTCCCCAGCCCGCCCTCGCCCCCGCCCGGTACTTCCCCGGCCGCAGCGGCGCCGCCCTCTCCGCCCGGCGCTCCGCCGCCGCGCGCCGCCGGGACCTTTCTCCTACTTTCCAGGGCCTCAGGGCCCGCCCCCACGGCCCGACCAAAACACGTGCCGCATCCCGCCCTGCCCGATCACGCCGCGGCCAGGCTCCGATCACGCGGCCCCCCGCGGCGCCCATTGGCCAGCCGCGCACGGGTCGGGCGCGGATTGGCCGGCGGAGGCCGGCCCCGCCCCAGCGGGGCGCGGTGTATTTTGGTTTGCCTCCGCGCCCCGCCCCGCGCGGCCGCTCCCTCCGCGGCCGCCCCGCCCCTCCCGCGCCGCGAGGGCCGCGCCGGGGCAGAGGCGCGCGCCGGCTGCAGGAGCTCCGGTTGCCGCCGCCCGCCGGGCACGTGCGGCCGCCGCCGTGCGCCCAGCTCTCGCCCCGCGGCCGCTTTGTTGCCGCTGGACCGCCGGCACCATGCACACGCCGGACGCCGCGGGCTCGGGCGACGCTCGCGCGGTGAGCGGTGGGGCTGGGGCTGGCGCGGGAGGGGGCCCGCCCGGGTGGGCGGTGAGGCGGCGGCGCGGGGCCGGGCCGGCGCGGAAGCGGGCGGACGGGGCCTCGCCGCGGCCACCCCGGCTGGGGCCCGGGGCGGGCTCCGGAGCCGGGCGGGGCGGCTGCGGCGCCCGGGCGGGCAGGGGCGGGGAGGGGGCGTGTGCCCCGCGCCGCCGGCGCGCAGCTTTGTCTCGCGCTCCCACGGCGGCCCCGCCCCTCCGGCCCGGGGCTATTTCCAGCCATGACGTCACCTCGGCCCTGCGAGGAGGGCGGCCGCTGTGTGGGGGCGCGGCTGGCGGGCGCCGGCTCGCGGGCGGCGGGGGCGGGGCCGGGGCGGCGGGCGGAACGCGACCGAGGGCGGCGGAGGCGGGGCAGGCGCGGCTGGCGGGAACGAGGCGCCCGAGCGGGGAGGCGGGGCGGGGCCGGAGGGGAGCGCGACACGAGGGCGGCTGGCGGGGACGCGGCACGTGAGTGGTGGGGCAGGGAGGGACGGTTGGCGGGAACGCCGCTCGCGGGGGGCGGGGGGTGTCACGCGCGTCGGGAACCAGGGTCTTCGGAGAGCGGCAGGGCGGACTGGGGCCGCAGAGGGGCTGGGCGGCTCTGGGCCAGGTAGCGGGCATCCTGTGGTTTCACAGTTGGTGCCGTGGAGGAGCCGGCTGCAGGACAGCAGCCCGGCAGAGTGGCATTGGTTGGTCTGGGGCGAGCCTGGACAGTTTTGACGCCGAGGCAGGTTGCGTGGAAATGTGTCTTCACACCTTGGAAGCTCAGCCTTGAGAGCGGTAGTTTAAAAGCAAAGTCACGAGCGTTCAAGTGTTTCCCTGGAACACGGAGTTTGTGGAGTAGGGAGTGCTGCGTGGGCATTCCAGCAAGTCCAGGCTCCTGGTGTGCATGGCCACGTGCCCCTCGTGATAGCCTTTGCTGTGTCTACCCTGCCTTGAGAAGCTGTTGTGTTCTGCTACCTTTAGGTGGACATCATGGACATATGTGAGTCAATCCTGGAGAGGAAGCATCATGACAGCGAAAGGTCTGTGTGCAGCATCTTGGAGCAGACAGACATCGAAGCTGTGGAGGCTCTTGTTTGTATGAGCTCCTGGGGTCAGAGAGCCCAGAAAGGTGGTGACCTGTTAAAGATAAGACCTCTCACACCTGTCTCTGACTCAGGGGACGTCACCACCACTGTGCATCCTGATGCCTCTGCACCTGAGCTACCAAAGGATTTCCATTCTTTATCGACTCTGGTAAGAAGAGGTGGGGGGAGAAGAGCATTTTTGTGAAATGACTTCATTACCTAAAGTTTGTTGAACTCATGGGAAGATTCCCTAGAATGCTGGCGAGGAAGTTGCATACCCTTCCTTTGTGTGGTCTGAAGGGGTAAAAACTCCCTTCATCTCTTGATGTTGTGTTCCTTCCGTTGGCTTGTTAGCCACGTGGTTAGTGTCTATAGGATGAAACTTACAAATTGATGTGAGAAGTTTACACACTTCCTTAGCGAGTCTTGGGGTGTGGGCTTGGGTTCTCCCAGTGACCCAGTGTAAGATCAGGATATCTGGGGGGCAGCTGGTAAAAGCATGTGCTTTGACATCAGATGGCCTTAATTGGGTAGCACTTGCGCTTTCCTGTGGCAGCTGACTTCTTGCGTGAGTTGGGTTCAGTAAATCACTATTTTTTTGTTTTTGCTTTCCTTTAACTTGGCCACATGAATTTTTAAAAATTGCTTTTCAGCTTGGAGAAGTTGGGAGTTGTAGGTTGCTAATGGGAGTGAAAACGGTGATGTGCTTGTTCTGAGACGGAAGCTTACAGTGGAAGGAGAATGTGGAAGGCAGATTGGGAGAGGGATGAGAAGGGACAGTGGGTGGTGGAGGGGGCTGGAGGAGTGGTAGGCCTGGCTGCTGGGGGCCCCTCTCAGAGTCCCTCAGCATTGGGCTCTTTGGGTTCAGGATAGACTGAGAAAGTAGAGTGCCTTGTGCAGCCTTGACACTCGCTGAGGTGTTGAGAGCAGGCTTAGACCAAACTTCTAGTTGTTTCTGTCTAAAGGTATTGGGGACGATGTGATCAAATCTCTTAAATTCTAGCCAAAACAACCTTTTCACATGGTACTTTTTTTTTTAAGTGCATAACTCCTCCTCAGAGCCCCGAAGTCGTGGAGCCATCGACAGGGACACCTGTTTCTTCCCAAGTAACTGATTCCAAAGCACACACAGTCATGACTGTCTCCTCATCTCCTGCTGTGGCAGCCGTAGTGCTGAGCAGGCGGGCAGAGAGGGGCTCACCAGGTCTGAAGCCAGAGCCCCTGGAGCAAACCCCCAGTGCTCCCTGCAGGGCCATGATGACCAGCGTGATCCGCCACACTGGGGAGAGCCCTGCTCCTGCCCGCTTTCCTGCTGGCCTGACTCCAGAGCGGCAGCTTGCTGACAGCAGAGAAGGAGAGGCACGGTTTCTGGGACATTTTGAAGTTTTGCAGGACACACACCTCACAGACAGTCTACTCAACACTAACTCAGTGTCCTGTCAGCCTTGCTTGCATAAGTCTAGTGGCCTGCTTCCCACTGACGTTGGACAGCAGGCAGGATGGCCTGTTGCAGTTCAGACCTGCTCACCAAAGAATTATGAAAATGACTTGCCAAGGAAAACCACCCCTCTGATTTCTGTCCCTGCGCCTGGTCCCCCTGTCCTTTGCCAAATGATCCCTGTGACTGGACAGAGTGGCATGTTACCAACTTTTTTGAAGTCCCCTCCCCCTCAGTTGCCTGTGGGGACTGTCAGACCCGTTCTAGCCCAAGCTGCTCCAGGGCCTCAGCCTGTGTTCATGGGACCACCGGTGCCTCAGGGAGCCGTGATGCTGGTTCTGCCCCAGGGAGCCCTCCCCCCGCCTGCTGCCTGCGCGGCCGGTGTCATGGCTGTGGGGAGTAGCAAGTTGCTGCCCCTTGCCCCTGCCCCTGTGTTCATCGCCTCTAGCCAAAACTGTACCCCTCAGGTAGACTTTTCCAGAAGAAGGAACTATGTTTGCAACTTCCCAGGCTGCCGGAAGACTTACTTCAAAAGTTCCCACCTCAAGGCTCATCTTCGTACTCACACAGGTAAGTGCTGTCAGATGCTATGGTTAGGAAGCCCATCTCGAGCCTTCTTTGGGTGGGAGGGCTTTGTGAGAACGCCTGGAAAAAGCAGAAGTGTGGTTTTTTCCTTTGGTTTTGAAAAGCCCTCACCATCTTGTAAGGATTGGAGTTACTGTTAGCACAGCCTCCGTGGGTTTTAATTTTTTATTTTTTCCAGTGGCCAGTTAGAACCATCAGTGGTTTTTATATGGAGTGCCAGTTGCTCACTCTGGGAGATAAAATGTAGTATATAGTTCTGTGATACAGGTGCTTTGATAACTCTTAGGGTGACTCATAGTGTCTCCTGATCACATTGCAGGAGACATCTCATGCTTTCTGGGCATTTTGGAAAATGTGTTCACATAGAACAAATGTCTTGTCAGTTTGACTTAGTTACATTTACCATAGGGAAAGATCTATAAAGTATAGTTTTCTTTTCTCTGAGAATAGTTTTTAATTCAGAGTAAGTCATGCAAGAAACTATAATGACCTAGTGATCTTGTCACTGTCTAGTCAGCTCTGTCCAGTATAATTTTTGCAGTGGTGGAAATGTTCACTATCTGTCCATTAGGGCAGCCACTAGCCACTCACACTTGACATGTGGTTGGTGAGATTGAGGAGCAAAATTTGCCATTTTCATCAATTGAGGTGTCTGTCTGAACAGCCCCCGGGGGCTAGTGTTGCTCTCTAGCAGTGCTCTGAGTGTTGCCTGGTAGAGAGTCTTGCTGTTAGATTAGGACAGCTTTGCTCAGGTGCTCTGTGTAGCTATTCTTCCATGAGTTAGTGTTGTTTTGCTGTGATCTTGAAAGCCCCTGCATGCAGAATGAAGTGCAGTCCTGGTATTCAAACTCTGTAAGAGGAACTCTCAGATTCCTCCACACTACTGAGTGACTGTTTGCTTTGGGGGTAAGGCCCCAAGCCCGGCCCATGCAAAAACAGCCTCCCTTGGCCTTCTCTGTGGTTTTCTATTTCCACCTTCACCCTCGGCCCCTTGCCCATCTCTACTTGGCAAAGCCCTCCAGGAGGCTTCCCAAAGCCAGGTCTTAGATTGTTCCCTTAGCTTCCTTTCTTTTTGGATCTTAGTGGTTTATTATGTAAACACCACATTCTTCTTTAGTTACTTATATACAAAAGGGGAACCCCCCAAAAAACAGAATTATCTATTTTTTATTTTTTTTGAGGATGGGTCCCTTGTACACTTGAAATTTGTTCCTTCACATCAGTCAACCAAATTTTTTATCTGGGAGTCTTGAGGAGGTTGCATCACGATTTGTGGAAGAAATGTCCCAAGTTGTGGCAGACAGGTGACTGGTTCTGCCACCGTAACAATGCACCTGCTCACGTCTCGCCAAGTATTCAGTTTTTGACCAAAAACAGCATGATCCCTGTGCTCCACCCTCCCTATTCACCTGATTTTTCCCCAAGCAACTTTTTTTTGTTTCCCCGGATGAAAAAAGTCCTCAAAGGGAAACATTTCGCTGATATGAAAGAGGTAAAACAAAAAACGGTAGAAGCACTAAAAGGCATCGAAAATGATGAGTTCAAAAACTGTTGTGAGCGGTGGAAAAAGTAGATCTCGATGGGTGTATTGCATCACACAGATTACTTTGGAGGTGACTAAAGTTTAAACATGTAAGGATAAATGCACAATATTATTTATAAATAAATTCCCTGCTTTTGGGAGTTCCCCCCGTATTTGCCTTTTCTCTTCCGGATATATTCCTGGTCATTTGCACAGTAGGATGGACATAGAGGCTGTGTCAGAGTGAACTTCAAGTCGCATCAAAGTACAGCTTCCACATTCAAGGAGGTGACTGAATGAGGTTTTATTATTCAGTCAGCCGCCCAGCAGTGACGAAAATAAGCTCCTTCTGTGTTTCCAAAGTCCTTCAATTTAAATAACTATAAAGGTTTGGAAGAATCCCCTTCTTGTGCCATTTTATAAATGGCATTTCTTCCATTTTGTACCCTGTTTGTCAGTGTAATAAGAAATGTGAAAATAGAATTAATAATCCTGAGAAGTCTTCTAGGTCCTGGGAGGGATTTTTTTTTTTAAATATGAAGTTCAGCCCTGAAAGAGAATGAATTCTTTTTGAGAATCTTCCTTCTACCCCAAGCTATAATGGTGGATTTGTTTTTATTTTAAAATATCTTTTGAAAGATTAGATTAGTTTGATATATGGGCCCTGATATACTGCATCTTTTAGATGTGGCAGGAAGAAATGCATTTAAGAGGATTTTTTTTAGCTTCTACATCACCCAGTTACAGAATAATAGGCTATTACTTTCTTTTGGAATTTTGGTGAACAAAATATTTAAATGACACAAATTAACCTATCCAATAAGGTGATGTGTATTTACTTTTTCTTTAATATGTGTGTTCTTACTTCCTAGGGGAGAAGCCTTTCAGCTGCAGCTGGGATGGCTGTGATAAAAAATTTGCTCGTTCAGATGAACTGTCTCGCCACCGCAGAACTCACACAGGGGAGAAGAAGTTTGTGTGTCCAGTATGTGACCGGCGTTTCATGCGCAGTGACCACCTGACAAAGCACGCCCGGCGCCATATGACTACCAAGAAGATCCCAGGCTGGCAGGCAGAGGTTGGCAAGCTGAACAGGATTGCCTCTGCAGAGAGCCCTGGGAGCCCACTTGTGACCATGCCAGCCTCTGGCTGAAAGGTTGACTGGGGCATTACTCATGGGATTTTTTTTAAAAGCCTCTTTTCAGGAATGGAACTGATGGGTTCCTCTCCGTAAAACAAAATGGTTTTAGGGGCTAAGGAAAGGTTGAGGAGCTGGTTCTGATGAAAGTATGTTAACGTTTTTTTTCTGGTTGGGACCCTGTTCAATATCTTTTGTAGTTTTGGAAGTTTTGTTTTTTGTTTTTGTTTTTTAGGAAACAGAAGAAAATTTGATAATCAAAATCACCAGCATTTAAATAAACATTTCGGCAATGAAGTTTACAAAATCTTTCTATTCATGTTTTGTAGAAATGAGACAGGGTACTAATTTTTATACGGTTTTTTATAAAAATATTTATACTGTTGGTGCTCAGGTCACCAATTTCTACATAGATGATTTTGCCACCTTCTTTTCAGTGTTTAGTAACAAACTTTTTATAATGACCTTGCTTTTAGTAAATCTGACACATTATTCAGCCAAAAACAAAAATTACAAGTCTGTTATCACAGCTTTTAGATTTAAGAAATTTTTGGAATTGGAATCGGCTGAATAAGGGCCTCTTAAAAGGGAAAAACAAAATTTCCAGTCGGCTTGTTTGTAACATATCAAGGGAAATTCCATGCAACCATTCCTGTCACCCAAGGAACTACAGTTTTGGTTGTTTAGAACCGGTGACCTGTGTCCCAGGTGTGACTCGTGAAGGTTGTACCCCAGAGGGTAACTTAAGCCACTGGATAGATCCCAGGGAGCAGGAGCTGCTGCAGGATCTTGTGTCTGTGTGTAATACTGTCTTCTGGGTCACTGCTCTGCTGAAAGCAAGCCATTCCGTTTCCTGTTTGTATCTAAAATGCCAAAAAAGATCATGTAAGCACCCAAACCCAGCTGCTTTGTTGATTGTCAGTTGATTTCTTTTAGCGTGGCCTTACCCAGACTATATTGTGGGTAGAATAACATCTTAGAGAAAAAGGAAATGTCCATATCGGTTGGATGAGCTTTCCACCAAAGTGCAGCTTAGCCAAGGTGAGGTGCATGTGCAGCAGACACTGCGAGGTTCTGATTCTTTTATTTATTAAATATCACACTTACAGGAAGTACAAGCTACGCTCAGTGGCAGTAATACCACCCGGCTGCCCTTTCATTCATTTTGTGTGAAGAACATTGTTTTGATCAAACAGAATGTTACTTGGAATGGGGCTTTTTGCAGTCTACCTAGAACATAGACGACGGACACTGCTTTTAAGCTGTGAACACATGTCCTAGATAAACAAGAGACTGTGGCCTCCTGTATCCAAGAAGCCATTGAAGCTGGTTGTTGTTAAGTGTTGGATGTTCAGGCAACAGAATAAAGGCAAGAACATACGGAATGTTGCACTACTTTGGTAACCTGGAAATATTTTTGTATTGTGCAGTGTGTATTTAGATTTTGTCTTTGCCTGCTATTGGCATTTACCTTTATTAAAATGATGGTAAGGTGAAATACTGAATAATTGAATGAAACTAGGTTTTGTGTACAAGTCTTTTTAGTCTGATACAACCCCCTCCTGGTCATTGATTGTGTGTCACTGATACCCACTAAGTTGCCTTTCGTATCAACTGTTGTTTGACTTGTGTGTATGTATTCTTAGGAGGTTTTCGCGCTTTTGGACAGTTCCTTAGGTGAGTGTTGCTGTTGCCATGAGACTGCAGCTGCAGGAGAACCATACTTGTACATAGTTCACAAGTTCCACCACCCCAGTCCTTTTCTTGCCCAGCCTAAGTCGTCAGAAACATTTTTGACTGTGCGTGTGCTATAATGGCATCAGATTTGGGTATTTTTTTAATGACATGGAAGTAATGTTCGTCCTACTAGTGTTTTGGTGGATAATACCAAGTCCTTGAGTATTTGGTTGCTTGTCACATAGAATTTCATTCTCTGAGCAGTGTTGTTGCTGGAGAATAGATAGATGTTGGGAAGAGTATTAATTTACACTTCTGTTCCCTGATTAGATTCGGAAATACCTTACATAAATAATCCCCCACCCCCACCCCTCATTTGTCTATTAAAAGATTTTAAGTCAGGAAACAGTTCCTGCCTGAAAACGATTCTCCTGGGAAGCAGAACCCTTGTTTGTTGATTCAGTGTGGAGCCCTTCGGCCTGCCTGTGTGCTGCGAGCTGGAGGCAGGGTGAGGCGAGACAGGCTCCCTAGTGCACTTTATTGCCTGAGCAATCTTGCTTGATCTTTTGACTTTGAGCCTTTTAAGTAGTTTCAGTTTTAAAACTTAAACTGTTTCATAATTATGTTTTATGTAACAGACTTCGACTTATTTAAATGAATATGTGTAATATAACTTTTTCTTTGAATCATATAAAACCTTTTGGATTTGCAAATTAGACGTGTGTCCTGTGTCATTTAACTGTGCGTGGCATAAGTATATGCAGAGGTTTTTTTGGAGAAGAGTCTAAACACTCCTCTGTTTTCTGGGTTGGTTCTGTGTCTTTGGATTCCATGGAGGGTTCCTTCTGAAAGCAGAGTGTGAAGAGGCCGCTTCTGTGGTGGCCATTCTGGCAGTGGGTCTGGTCCTGGGTGTGCGGGTAGCCCTGTGGCCCTCGGTGCTCGTGCTCTGCGTGTGCCCGGGTGACTGCAAAGGGGGAATTGGGTGCAATTTTGTGGCCACTCTGGAAGAGGTGTGTGGAAGCCTCTTTCCTGCCTTCCTCCGTCCCCAGCCTACGGTTAAACAGTACATCACGGAGCCGCTGGCTTGGCCCTTGCTTCACGCACCCTCTCCCTCAAACCCACTGTGATGGGACTTCGCATCATGTGCCACTAAAGGAGCCCCACATGTGGGTGTTGCCAGAGGCTTTTGTGAGCTGTTTGCAGGCTTGTCAGCAGCATGGCACGACAACTGGTGATGCCCCAGAAGCCACGCTCCTGCCTCCTCCCACCTCAAGGTCTGCTCCTTTGTTGGTTTCTTTGTCTGTCTGAACTCTTGATGCTGGTGGACCTCAACTCAGTGCTCACACCACTGCAGTCCCTTGGTGACCTTTTCCAGCCTTGTGTTACAACTTTGAAAAAATAACACCTCCAGGTGCGGTGGCTCACACCTGTGATCCCAGCACTTTAGGAGGCTGGGGTGGGAGGACTGCTTGAGCCCAGGTTTTTGAGACCAGCCTGGGCTACACACAGCAAGACCTTGTCTCAACAAAACAAAACAGACCAGGCAGGCATGATGGCACATGCCAGTAGTCTTAGCTCCTCAGGAGGCTGAAGTGGGAGGATTGCTTGAATCACTCGAGCCCAGGAGTTTGAGGCTGCAGTGAACTGGGATTGCACCAGTGTACTCCAGCCTGGGTGACAGAGTGAGACCCTGCCTCAAAAAATAAAAATAAAAGTAACAGCCCCCGAGCGTCTCTCCTTTGTGCCTCTTGCCTGACTTCACATTCCTGTCTCCTGCTGTCCACCTGACATATGTCCAGACGGCATCTCGCAGGTAAAATGCTTACACGCCTCAGCTCCACTTGTGTTTCTCGCAGCTGTCCCCGTTGTCTTTAAAAAGATCAGCACGTGTTCCTGCAGGACCTTGGAGTCATCCTTAGCTCTGCTGTCATCATGCATTCGAGCTGTCCTGATCCTTAAAGTGGCCAGCATCTGACCACTTCTCGCTGCAGCCATTGTTGCCACCACTGTGCCCTGGATCATTGCTAGCCCTGCCTGCTTCTGCCTGGGTCCCCTTTGGTCTGCTTGACAGCCACAACAAGCTGTTTAGAAATGTCAGGTCACATCCCTCTGCCTAAAACCCTCTGTTGGTTTTACATCTGGCAAAAGCCAGAATCACTGCAGTCCGCAGTCTCCCCTGGCCACTCCTGCAGTTGCACTCACCTCACGGCACGGGGTTGGCCATGGGCTCCACTCAGAACCAGCTGTGCTGGTTTGCTCTTTCTGCCTGACCCAACAGCTCTTCTCTCAGGTGGCAATGATTGCAGTGTGCCGTGGGTCAGCTTCCCTGGAAAGAGACCATCGAGAAAGATCTGCCCACAGGACATTTATTGGGTGAAGCTCTCAGGAACAACCCCCATAAGGAAGCGAGAGAGAGGATTGGGCCCAGGGCGAAAATGAACCGCAAAGCCACTGTGACAGGCGACAGGCGGGCCCCAGGGAGGCCCTGCAAAGGGGCCCAGCCTGGGGCAAGGAGCACAGCCTCCCATCTGATGAGAGCTGCCCTCTGGGAGGCATTACCTTGGACAAGGAAGCTCCCCTAAGGCAGAAGGCAATTCCAGCAGCTGAGGGGCCCCTAGCGCCCAGAGCTGCCGCTGAGGGGGGCCTCCTAGGCCAGCACTTCAACCACGAGCAGCGACATATCCCAGACTTGCAGGCCTCACATCCTCACGTTTATCTGCTCCTTGGTCTACTCTCTTCTCCTTTAGCACCTTCTGATTCGTCCTAAGTCTCTAAGGTGGCTGTGAAGAAAAACTCATTGGATCAAGAAAACACCTGACTGAACCCAGGCTCAATTCCTCACTCGCTTGGTCAACCCAGGCTAACCATGTTTGCCACACAGGGGAGTAAAAGAAAGGGCATGTGAAAGTGTCAGTGTCCTCCAGAACATAGTCACCATAGGGCAGGAACTGGCATTCTGTCCCCAGGGCAGTACTCCTTGGCCCACACCAGTGTTGGCCCGTGGGAGGTGCTGAATGGCTATCTGAAGAGATGCAGTTCCTTGTGTTGGAACCGAAGCCCAGCACCCAGAGATGCCCGTGGCAGGGGTGAGCTGGGCCACTGGCTTCTTGTTCCCAAGCTCCTGGGCAAACTCAGCCTGGGGGAGTGGCTGGCTTCTGGCTGGGGCTTCCCAGGAATGCTAGGAAGCAGCAATCCTGTGTCTACATGGGAGGGTTATAGCTGTGTGCATCTCCATGTAAAGGATCCACTGTCTTCCAGAGCCACCCCCCCATGAGGTGACGGTGAAGCTTGCAGGTGAGATTGTCACCCACACTGGTTCTGGCTGTGTGTGCCTGCAGGCATGTTGGCTGGTAAATACTAACAGCCTTTGCACCGCGCAGTTCACCTAGAAAAGTCTGATTCCAAACCCCTTTGACTCTGGCTGGTGACCACAAGCCTATGACCCCCGGCTTTGGCTTTGCTGTTCTCCCTCTGTGTCACCAAGGTTCTTAACTATTAGGTTGATGCATAACTTTGTTGTGTTTGTTGTTGGCACGGCAACACTGTGGTGTTGGGAGTGTATCATTTGTCATTTGGAGTGATGATGTGCTTGTGAATACGCCTTGCATTTTGCAGCTTTGAGAAAAGATAGTGCCATTTGTGGGCTAAAAAAGATCAAGTGTCAAGTGGGAAAAAAGAACACTTTCGACATATTCTTCTGTTTGAGTTTAACAAGGAGCAAAGCAGTGGGGGTGGCTCGAAAGATTTGGGCCATGTATGGGGAGGATGCCATGGGGAAAACAAGGCAAGAAAATGGTTTTGTCGGTTCAAAGAGGGCCACTTTGAACCGAGTGATTCTCCATGTTCGGGAAGAACACAGGGCTTTGATGAAGACCGTTTAAATGTTTTACTTAATTTTAATTTTAATTTTAATTTTTTTTTGAGTTGGAGTCTCACTCTGTTGCCCAGACTGGAGTGCAGTGGCCGCTCCCAGCCACCGCAGCCTCCACCTGTTGGGCTCAGGAGATCCTTCCACCTCAGCCTTCCAAGTAGCTGGAACTACAGGCATGCGCTACCACGCCCAGCTAATTTTTTGATTTATTGTA
>CAUYQG010016114.1:0-11960 GCA_963574415.1 Tarsius wallacei
GTCTATTCCTGATGTAAGCCCTTGCCAATTTAGTGATGTCTGCAGCTCATCCCCTTTCACTCCCACCAGTGCAAAGGAGGTCAAATTACTCAAGTCAATCACTGATAATTCGTGGGGATCCGATTAAAGGAAAAAAAAAAACAGGGCAACCCCTTTGGGTCCCCTCCCACTGTGAGAACTTTTCTGTCCTGTCAATAAATCCTGCTTTCTCAAAAAAAAAAAAAAGAAAAAGAAAAAAAAAAGACCTAGAGTGGAGATTTATGACCAGCTATACATACGCATGAGTAAAGCCTATGCTCTATCAAAAAGGCCCCTCCCACACTGTGTAGAAGGACAGTTTGTAAAGACTGAAGAGGAAGGAGCTAAACCACTGACTCAGTAGCAAACTCAAGTGTTAACACGAGCCGGGCTCAGTGGCTCAGCCTGTAATCCCGTGCCTTGGGAGACTGAGGTGAGTGGATTGCCTGAGCCCACGGGTTCGAGATCCGCCTGGGCAGGCAAAACATCATCTCTACAATAAATCAAAAAAATAAGCTGGGCGTGGTAGCGCGTACCTGTAGTTCCGGCTACTCGGAAGGCTGAGGCGGAAGGATCGCCAGAGCCCAGCAGGTCGATGCTGCGGTGGCCGGAAGCGGCCACTGCATTCCAGTCTGGGCCATGGAGTGAGACTCCAATTCAAAAAAAAAAAAAAAAAAAGTGTTAACACGATCATGAACAGCACCAGGTGTGTCTCTGAGAGTTTGCCTCCTCTGCTCCAAAAGTACTACATGAAAAATATTTACTCATCATAAATTCTTTTGCTGCATAAGAAAAATAAAGAATATACTGTTAATTTTTTTTTTTTTTTTCGAGTTGGAGCCTCACTCTGTTGCCTAGACTGGAGTGCAGTGGCAGGCTCCCGGCCACCGCAGCCTCAACCTGCTGGGCTCTGGCGATCCTTCCACCTCAGCCTTCCACGTAGTAGGAACTACAGGCATGCGCTACCATACCTGGCTAATTTTTTTGATTTATTGTAGAGATGAGGTCTCACCAAGTTGCCCAGGTGGGTCTCGAACCCTCAGGCTCAGGCAATCCACTCACCTTGGCCTCCCAAAGTGCTGGGATTATAGGCTGAGCCACCAATCCTGGCCTGTTAATCTTTTAATGTCAAGAAATTTCAAACATCTTTTCAACTTGGGGGAAAAAGATTATATCATCATTCATTTTTTCATATGAAATGGAACAATGTCTGGGATTTGCTCCATAATAATTCAGGAAGGAGAAAAAGAGTAGATGAAGATACTCAATGGCTCTCAGTCAGGCATAATTTTGTTTCTTTGGGAGACACTGGGCAATGCCTGGAGACTTTTCAGTAGTCACAACTGAGTGTAGGTACTGGCCTCTGGAATAGATGCTAGGGATGCTGCTAAGCATTTTACAATGCACAGATTCCCACAACAAAGAGTTATCCAACCCATAGTGTTAACAGTACTAAGGCTAAGAACCCTGGTATAAGCAAAAGAAGAGTACTGCTACTGTGTTATGGCAAAGAGGGGCAGGAGGTGGGAGGTAGGAGAGAGGAATAAGAGATTCATTAACCTTTTCTTTCTACTTTTTTTGAACTATTTTATAATAGTTTTGCTTTTCTTTAAAACCACAATGTCCACATTTGCCTGAAAGCTCTGAGCACAATGATTCAGAAAGGCTGTGATTCAAATATACCAGGAAGATCTAAAGTAAAAATGCAACAGCTCCTTCTGCCAGTGCCTTGGACTCAACAAACCAGGATGGCCGGGCTCAGTGGCTCAGGCCGGGTTCAGTGGCTCACACTGTAATCCCAGCACTTTGGGAGGCTGAGGCAAGTGGATTGCCTGAGCCCACGGATTCGAGACCCACCCAACTTGGCAAGATCTCGTCTCTACAATAAATCAAAAATTAGTTGGGCACGGTAGCACACACCTGTAGTTCCAGCTACCTGAAAGGCTGAGGCAGGAGGATCGCCTGAGCCCAGCAGGTTGAGGCTGCAGTGGCCAGAAGCTTGACACTGCACTCCAGTCTGAGCAACTCAGAGACTCCAACTCAGAAAAAACAAACGAGGACAACAGAATATTCCCAGCTAACAAAGAGTATGGGATGTACAAGAGGGGTCCAGACATATCCCAACTATTTTGTTACATCAGTTACTTTCTTTTTGACCAGTTCTCTTTGTGAGGACTACAAATAAGAAAACTAAATAAAGACTATCAAACTATTTAGAGAACCACGAACCCACCCCATCCTCTTTCTATTACAATGGGGTAGCACATCTAAAATCTATGTGTCACTACAAAGGGGGTTTTATATAAATCTGCTACAAAATCTGGTCCACATTACTAGAGAAATATTGAGCAACTCCACTCCTTTCTGCCTCACCTCCCAGTCCAACCAATACCTTATTGCTCTATCTCTCATTGCTCTATCTTGAATAACTAATATTAATGTGCTTCTATATCCCTGGGAAACCAATGACCTTCCACTTCCTTCATTCAACACATCCAAATGCACTATTTATCATGCAGAATGAGTTAGTTGCTTCTGTGGAAAACAACAGAGATACTGGGACAAGAAAGAATGGGTCCATTACCACATCAGAACAAGAGACTGAAACATACTTGTTTTGTCAATCAGGCTCTGAGCCTGCTCTTCCATCTATTTCTGATAGTAGTCTTTCACATTCTCTGTGTGTTTCCTACACTGCAATGTGTCTTTCTCACAGATGGAGAGTCATGGGTGAGGTACGTATCACAGTAGTCACAATAAAACTCAGGCATGTTGCTGCGCAGGCCGTTGGCCACTCCTTCTCTCTGCAGTTGTTTACATGCAGGCACTGCTTCTTATTTAGGAACATTGTCCTTGGCATAGACCCCCATTCTGCTTAGCCATTTCTTCAATGTTGTCCATGTCTCTGCCCTACTCCCATCCCACCCCAACCGCTTTCTTTGTGGTGAACAAAGTGTTCACGAAGCCTGGGTTTTAGTGTTGTAGCTGTCAAAGAAGGGACTAGAGAAGTATCTCATTCCATCCTTCTTGGAGACAAAAATGGGGTTCTGGTGCACAAGGATATCATGAGGGCAAGTTGGCATGTGAGGAGGTCATGCTGCCACCATTGACATCATCTGTAGCTCCAGGATAACCACCAAAACAGAGAGAACGATCCCAGGCTAGGGGCGCTCTATCAATCTCTAGCCCGTGACTGAGGATCCTTTATCTTCCTTTTGTCCCAAGTGGAGAACAACACTCAGAGCCTCAGAAGAAGGCCTGTGTGGGCGCACTACTTTGCAGTTTACACATTTTCAGCTACATTGTAAATGCGCATGTGAGTTCTAGAGGGTAGAAAATAAAGGCCTTTTTTCTTTTGGCATACCCAAAAAGGATAAGACATGATTTGTCTTGGAAGAATTGACCATCTCATTCAGAAAATCCAGCATGTTCACTTGCACATGAAATGGCCAGTTGTTATTTTGCTTAAACAGCAAGCCATAAACATTGATTGCAATCAATGCTATGGAGAGGTAGAAGATAACATTTCAAATTTTGGTGGATCCAAAGGGTTTTGGAACTTTAATAAAGTTAGATCCATAAATAAAATTATATAAATTTATGTAGGAAAAAGGCACTTTAATTATAGAAAATAACGTAGGCAAAAAGGTAGAAATTGAGAGTAACATGCAATTAATTTAAAGTAACTACAAATAATTTTTGCTAGTTATATAGTCAACAACACACAATAGTGGCTTTGTGGATGTTGCCAATTTTTATTAGGAAGTAGTCTACTGTCCTACAGTCATATACAAAATGAAGGTCATTAAGCTTTAATCTTCAGATCAAATAAAAACACAAAGAGAATGACTCCCTCTTCCAGAGTGGCAATCCACAGACTCAGAATTTGTGGAAGCAACAGATAAAAAGTTCAAAATTGAACTCCCCTGTAATAAATCCACCTTTACTATTTTGGCTGTGAAAAGTTACTACTATTTGTAATGGATAAGATTTGCAGCTTTGATCTCCTAGGACATTCTGCACAAGAAAGGCAATTGGCACATTCCTTATGGGGCCTGCAAAGAAAATGTAGAAAAAATGTTTTCTTGCTTTCTGACTGCCTAGCTAAACTGCAAAATGAAAACTTGGAACTGCATTAACTCATTACACGAAGTTCACAAACAGTGGGTTGAATAACATGGATTTTCACATTCAGCATAATTATTTTAAAAGAAGAACAATTTCTACTGAAATTTATAGTGATACATTTTCTCAAAACATAATTTTCCACCGGAAAGTCAAAGATCTAAATAATTTTGGAAGGTAGGGAAGGAGGAAGAAAGAGAGAGTAAACACCAATATGTTTGTTCTTTTATATACTTCCAAATTATATTATTCAAATTCTATCACATCATTTGCAACTTCACCATGAAGACTCATTTTTCCCATTTGTCAGATTTAAGTCTATGAATACTTAAGTAGAAAGTGATCTATATCAAAGAGAAAACAACAACAACACAAACAAAAAAGTGTGTGTCCTATTGAAAATTCTAAAACTTTTTTTACATGTGAAAATTTCAAATATGAGATTTTTTTCCTCAGCTTAATATTCTTCATCTGTATGAATCAGGCTAACATTACTTTTTTTTTTTCTCTTTTTCTCTATTTCTGCTTCCTATGCCTCACCTCAGAGTAAAGAGTTCTGTATATCTTTCTTATACAGTTTATATTTCAGTTTTTTACTTTTATACTTTTCAAGTGCAAATATATCAGTGTGTGATATGTTAACTTTTCCAATGTTTGCTTTTTGCCTGAAGAATTCTTAAATAGCATATCTTAGACATCAACTGTCTTCTACAATCATTCAATGGGCATTTGCTGGGTCAAGTATTTACTAACTATAGTTGATAAATTATTTTGTTAATACACACACACACACACACACACACACACACACACAACTACAAAAAACAAATGAGCTTAACCTGGTAATGGGGTAGCCAGCTGGGCAGATTAATGGTTTTTTTTCTGAAGAAATAAGAACACTTCTGTATCTTTATGACAACCAGATAGTTACAGCGTAGAGGTGGTCTTTATGCTAATATTCTGCAGATGGGTGGATAGGGACCTAACTTCCTCCTAGATGTTTGTTTACATTTCAAAAAGATGGCTCCCAAGTCCATAAGAGAAACATTTCTGGGTTGTAACACTAGCTTAGACCTCATCTCTACAATAAATCAAAAAAAAAAAAAAAAAAAAATTACCCAGGTGTGGTAGCGCGCGCCTGTAGTTCCAGCTACTTGGAAGACTGAGGCGGAAGGATTGCCGGAGCCCAGCAGGTCGAGGCTGCGGTGGCCAGAAGCGTGCCACTGCACTCCAGGCTGGGTGACAGAGTGAGACTCCAACTCAAAAACAAACAAACAAATCAAAAAACCCAGAAAAACCCACAAAGGTTTACATACATATCAAAGACACTGAGAGATTATTTATATACGCTGGGTTTCTTAAGAAAATGCTTTAAGAAATGGGCTCAGCCTGTAATCCCGCGCCTTTGGGAGGCTGAGGTGAGTGGATTGCCTGAGCCCGCGGGTTCGAGACCCGCCTGGGCAAGCGAGACCTCATCTCTACAATAAATCAAAAAATTAGCCGGGCGTGATAGCGCGCGCCTGTAATTCCAGCTACTTGGAAGGCTGAGGCAGAAGGATCGCCGGAGCCCAGCAGGTCGAGGTTGCGGTGGCCGGGAGCGGCCACTGCACTCCAGTTTGGGTGACAGAGTGAGACTCCAACTCAAAAAAAAAAAAAAAAAAGAAATGGAGGGGAAGAAAGGCCTCGTTGACTTTTGGCATCAAAAAACATTTTTAAAAAATTTGATTTATACTTACAAGGGTAAATTCCTTTTCAGAATTACAATGTTAAAGAAAAGTCGGAGCATTGGTGTATGTGATCTTAAATACATGTCATTTTTCTCCCCACTTTTTGAGAGAACAGTTTTAAGAGATAATGCATTTAATACTATATGTTTATGGACCTGTTCTCCAGAAGGCAGACTCTGAGGCAGAAATTTATGTAAGGGAGTTAATGGGAAATCTTTAGGATCAATACCTCTGGGGTAGTGAAGGAAGCAGGATTAGCAAAGGGAGAGAATATTAAGTAATCAGCCTTATTCCTGAGACGGCCTCATGCAGACATACAGGCAAGGAGTTTGGACCATTTTAAGGAGGCTTAAATTGACTAATTGTATGTTAATTTTCCCTGGGAAGGGAATGTAACCTCAGCAGAAGTGGTTTTCTTAAGAAAAGTACAATTTTCAAAGATGGACTCAACACCCAACCCTAACATCTAGGGAAATGAGTGTTTTTTTTTTTTTTTCCCAAAGAGTGTGAAAATTGGCGTGCCACAACATACACTGCAGTGTGTTTGATATTTCCTGAGATCTAAAGTCTATTATATTTCAACACCATCCTTATATTTACATATAGTATGAGTTGCTGCCTGTGTAAACAATTTCCAACAAAATAATTACTGGAGGATTTGTGGATAGTCTCAGTCTATATCCTTAAGGAATACATGCCAGAACAATAGGATTAGGTTGTTCGAAAACCAGGATGCCTAGATCCAATCCCCAAGTCTGCATCTTTTAAAAGCTGTCTCTTTCCTTTTCCCTGCCCTTTCCTGGAATTCTGTGAGGCTCAGCCTAGACAGTTACAAATCTCTTTTGAAGGAAGTCTATCATTATCAGTGCTCAGAGAGAGAACATTATCAGGATTAAATCCTCAGCCTGGCATGGTTATTGAGAAGGTTTTAAATAATAAAGCATTACACTTGACACATAGTAATGCATATTTTAATTATGCAGCTTGACAATTCTATCTGTTGTGCAGCATGTTAATAAGTGAGATCTTTTAAAGAAGGTTATAATTGTTGATAGAAAGATGCCAAACTCTATAAAATATTTTAAGATGGTTTATTCTGAACCAAACTTGAGGACCTAGACCCATGACATATGTCCCCAGGAGATTCTCCACTGTGTTGAATGGTGGCCTGGTTATATATAATTTTAGAGAGGCAGAAGTTATAAAAAGCATAAATCAAAATATAGTGTTAAACCCAAAGTTCTAAATCCAAGAGACCACCAAAGAGCCAGCTCCGATGCAAACACACAAGGGTCTTTATTCAGGTTCGAGTCTGGGCTCACAAACCGAAACCGACGCAGCGGCTTGGGCTTGAGAGCCCCGACTCAGGTTAACACACACCTTTTATACATAATTCTGAGGGAGTGGGGTGGCTTTACAAACTTGTTCACACAGGATTGGATAGAATTGCTTATACATGGTTACAGAGATACCGATTGGTTGGTTCATTTTTGATTTTTCGCGGGCTAGGGCTTAGTTGCCTATGATGGACAGGCAATGGCTAAGTGGGCAGAATGGAATGCCAGATAAGCTAGGTTTATACAGTCACTGTGCATAAATTAACTTTGGGATGCAAGCAGGAGGTTTGAAACAACACAGAGCCCACTAGGAGGGTGGCTGGCGCCACCGAGTCTACCATAATCTAAGCAAAGGAATGTTCGGGAGGGGTTTATTGCTTGCTTTGCCTTTGCAAAAGCTGAAGAAGCCATCATGGTAATTGAGATAAGCAAAGGCTTAACAAAGTTAAGTATAAACACTGCTTAAGTCATGGTGTAACTTTACAATTGCAGTCACCACCAGGCACCCATCACGTGCCTAGTCTCACGGGATCTGAGGTAGAATTTAAAATACAGCAAATGTGAGGTAGGAATTTATAAAATATATCAAATGCAAGGTAAGGGGGGTATATAAAATACAGTGTAGCGAACGTGAGGTAGGTTTATATAAAATACAGTGCAGCGAACATGAGGTAGGAGTTTACAGCAAGTATAGCCTTTCAAGTCTCCTGGGTCCCTCAATGGGAGATTTCCATTGGTTTGTTCTGGAGAGGCAGGACATTTCCAAGTGGGGGCTTATAGGTTATAGGTGAATTTAAGAATTTCTTGACTGGCAATTTGTAGTTCCTATCTACGGAATTTTGGAAATCAGTAGAGGAGACGTTTTGTTGAGATAAAGGGGCAGAAAAACTCCAAGTTTATTGAAATGTAGATGGAATCCTATATGAGGCAGATTTCACAGAGGATAGATACACATTTTACAAGGTTCTCAATTCTGGGAATCTGAAAGAGATGGTCTTGCAGGGCCATAAAATACTTTGATTTTCTTCTTTATTTGCGATGTGATGCTATGCCAGAGTCAGGTTGGAAAACAAACTTTAGTATACAGAGCAATATGTTAGTGAAACCCCATCTGGTGAATCTTTATAAGGAGTGATAAAGATAGAACTTAGATAGAACTCTGGATAAGAGGGAGAGAAATAAAGGTTAGGTTTTAGTTCTCACAATATGTCTGCAATATTACTTTACTTTGAAACGGAAATTTTCTTACTTGTGTTCTTCACTAATTTATATTGCACAAATGACAAACATGCTACCTAAGATATTAACTACTAAAAATTCTTCAATGGCTTTCTTTAGGCTGTAAAAATGGTCCAAACTCTTATGCATAGTTTATAAGGCTACTAGTCCTAGACACAGGCAAGGGGCACCCTGCTCATGTTGCTGTGCTGTAGAAAAGTCCATATGGTCCTCTTACTATACCCAGCCTTTTCAGTCAGGAAACAGTCTAGGGGTCGAGGGAAGATACTCATCTGGAATTCTTGCTCCTGTATCCCATACTTTTCAGGCTTTGCCCTAAACTGTTTACCCACTAGTATTCTGTTTATGGGGCTTAGGAAGGTCAAACCTGGGTCAGTTCTTGATAGCCGACAGCACCACAGGTGTTTATACCCCTAGACCTCATTAGTGACTAAGAGGCAACTGATTCAGACCAGACTGTGACTCTGTAATCCCACGTGTGTGCATCCCTGGACCCTGGGAATGGCCAAAATTTAGTCATGTGGAGAAGAGGATGAAAGTAGAGGTTGGATATGTGTGCTGGGATTGCCATATCTCTTTGTGTGAATCTCTCAGTGTATGGGGTGGAGACAGATGGGAATGGTAGAGTGACAGACTGCAGCCCAGAGTACAGGAAGCAGCTCTCTCTCTCTCTCTCTCTCTCTCTCTCTGTCACATTCTGACATAGATTTCCAAAATGTCCTAGAATTTTAAATTAAAAGCCTGCCCTCTAAGTCATATGAGGTATATAACTCAGTAAAAAGAGAGAAGTTATTTAAACTCAATTTATAACTACTAGAATGTTTGATGCCAGATACGTAAATCTTCAATTGTACTCTTTCCTCACGCTGTATGAATATTGAGGCCAGGCCTATTTTATGAGCTAACCTTAAATTTTCAACTCAAGCCCATCTTTTTTCAACCCTATCTCTTCTCTTGCAATATGCACTTGGAACATATGTAACTACTAACAATTTCTTAAACATACCATTCTGTTTCTTAATCTATGTTTGCATTTGCCTCCATGAGTAATTTTCTCTTCAAAGTCTGACTGCCCCTTGCCTGAAACCCTGTACTGTCTTGTCCACTAGGACAATTTGCATTGAAGAGTCAGTTTCAACATTGCCTCCTTGGTGAATCTTTCCTTTATGTCCCTATCCTCTGACTCCCAGGTGCACTTACATGCTTGTTCCTCTATATTCTCAATTAGAAATATTGGCATCAATGGAACTATATTCAGGGTGTTAGTTACTTGAGGACAGGTGTTATTTTTTAGGCATTTAATCAGAGTCTATTACAGTATTTCATTAGGAAAAAAACATTGAAAACATCTGCTGATTGAACAAATCTATAAACTACCCATTAATGTGATGTTAGTATTTTTGAAATTGTAAAAAAAGGGCCAAATAAGTATTATAATATGACTTTCAATACTAAATACAATCTCTCCCTTGCTTTAATATTTTTAGGTTGGTGAGTATTTGGGTTTTATATATACAACTCTTATGCATCAGTAGTCATAGAGACACAGAGAATTAAATTACTGAATTCAGAGAGATAAAATTTATAGCAATGAATCAAGAGAAGGTTTAGTATTATTTCATCCTGTAACCAGATCCCACTGACTAAGAGTTATTTTTCATGTTTAAAATTGACTTCAGGATTATTGATGAAGGTAAAAATACATGTTCTTCATTACTTTTATGATAGTTTGAAAGTCAAAGTACTGAGAGAATGTTGAAAAATGGAGGTTGGGAACATACAGTCCAAATGGAATTGAGCAATATTTATTTCATGGCTGCCAAAGTTAATACTTAAAACTTCATAAATTCAAAGAGTGTTGTCTACATTTATTCTACAGCCTTATATCATTTCCTGAGAAAAATTGCACGCTTATCACCTTACATTTAACTATTATAAAGTAAATACGCAGAGCCTGATCATACAGACAGTTTACATGCTTTGCAAGTTTACATTACTGGAAAAAATAAGATGCTGCAGTAAAAATAGTGTCAATTTGTTGCTTACACAAAAAAATGGTAAGTGCATAATCCCAAAGTTTTTTATACACATTTAATGTCAAAAATGATAACAAAGCTCTTCTCAATTATAAACTTAAGAGACAGGGCAACACTGTAACACAATAACAATCCCCAATCACACAATCCCTTTGTCTGTCTAGTATCTATCTATCTATCTATCTATCTCTATCGTCATCTATCTATTGACTATCTAGTCTATCATCTACTTATTTGCAGATATTGATATAACAATATTCTTTTTATTATTCCTACTTTCATTTCACTATACAAAATGTAAAGTAATAACAATTCATTGAAATCATGATTTTCAGAATGGCTCTTTTTTATAGTGTCACTGAAACCTCTGGAAAAAAATCAACCTTCACAGAGGTTTTGGGATACTTTCCTATTTAAAAAAGACTATTTGGCTACTTTCTTTCAATTTCCATAATTTTTCTTTTTTATAGATTAAAAAAGAATCCATGACTTGAGTTTAGTAACCTGCCCAAATTCATAGGTAGGAAATCTTAATTCAGGCTTTTTTTTTTTTTTTTTGAGTTGGAGTCTAACTTTGTTGCCCAGACTGGAGTGCGGTGGCCGCGCCTGGCCACCGCAGCCTCGACCTGCTGGGCTCCAGCGATCCTTCTGCTTCAGCCTTACACGTAGCTGGAACTACAGGCGCGTGCTACCATGCCCGGCTAATTTTTTTTTTTTTTTGATTTATTGTGGAGATGAGGTCTCGCCAAGTTGCCCAGGCAGGTCTTGAACCCGCGGGCTCAGACAATCCACTCAGACAGCCTCTCAAAGCGCAGGATTACAGGCTGAGCCACCGAGCCCGGCTTAATTCAGGATTTAAAACCAGCAGGCTGTCTCCAGACCTTGCACTCTTAACCACAAAATACACAAACACTGAAGAGTTAATGCTTAAAGTCATTGATAACTATTGAGCAAAGGCTGCTCGATAGTAATGGTTAGCAATCCAATATTATAGAGTAAACTTCGGCACGTGCATTGCAGGTGCAAAGATGTCTGACTATAAGATTGAAAATTAAATAAGTTTCAGGGACCCAGAATTTGGTTCCTATTGAAGTCAAAGTCTAGGGAGAGAGATCAAAGCATAAGAGGTCAATACCCACCAGGTTCTGCTTTGCATCCCACTTTTCCCATTTGTAAAACAGAGATTAACATAGCATCTTCCTCAAGAGTGAGTGTGAGTATAATATTAGCTAACCTATTTAAAGTTCTTACAACAGCACCAACTTCAAGAACACTAAATAAATAAAGTTGTTACTGTAGTTATCATTACTAATATTATGTATATATATATATTTTTTTATCTTTTTTTTTTATTGTGATATTGAGGGGTACATTTAAGGGTTAGGTACACAAATATGTCTCATTCAGGCACCCTTGTTTGTAAGAAGTGTCCCCCCATCCCCAGACAGGTATTTACTGCCATTAATTGCTTCCCCTAT
>CAUYQG010016126.1:0-12623 GCA_963574415.1 Tarsius wallacei
TGTAGTTCCAGCTACTTGGAAGGCTGAGGTGGAAGGATCGCCGGAGCCCAGCAGGTCGAGGCTGCGGTGGCCGGGAGCGGCCACTGCACTCCAGTCTGGGCGACAGAGTGAGACTCCAACTCAAAAAAAACAAAAAAAAAACAAAAAAACAAACAAAAAAAATAGCCGGGTGTGGTAGCGCGTGCCTGTAATTCCAGCTACTTGGAAGGCTGAGGCGGAAGAATCGCCGGAGCCCAGCAGGTTGAGGCTGCGGTGGCCGGGAGCGGCCACTGCACTCCAGTCTGGGTGTCAGAGGGAGACTCCAACTCAAAAAAAAAAAGAAAGAAAGAAGTGACTGATCTCACAGGCAGTAAAATCAAACACTACATTTATTTTCCTCCAACTTATATTTTGGCAAATTAGTTAAAAATTCATTCCTCATATCTTAAGCTCTACAATGTTTCATGAAAACCAATAATTGGAATTAATATGTCACTTAAAATGTCATTTCCACTGCTCAAACAATGGATAAATCTGGTTCAGACTTTGTGTCTGTGCCTGTGTAAGGAAAAACCTTTGCTTCTTAAAACAGGAATATGTTATATCCTTAACATGGAACAGACATTATTAGCACCAGAGATTCTCTCTACACAGGCATCCTGGCAAACCACTCAAAATAGGCCCAGTGACATTCGCTGACTAATCACTCCCATGCAGCCAAGCCCAGGAGGACTTTCTGACCTCTCAATGGAAGCCCTGTTGACTGTATCATTTTAATTAATAAAAACACACCCTCGTTTTAATGGCCTTAATGATCATATGCTTCTTCCCATTTTCCTCCTCTCTGTAGCAGCCTCTCCTCAGTCACCAACATCTCCTTTCTCCCTCCTGCCCATGCCCTGGTCTCTCCTCAGATATGAAGAGGCTTCAGGACTCTGTCTGGTCTATTTTCGTCCCTCCTTCCCCACACACACACTTCCTAGATAGTTCCCTCCACTCATACTGCCAGGACTTCAAGGCGTATCTCACATGTCTACAATTTTTCTTTTTTGTTTGAGTTGGAATCTCACTCCATTGCCCAAGCTGGAGTGCAGTGGCACACTCAAAGCCTCCCCAGTATTGACCTGCTGGGCTCCAGCAACCCTTCTACCTCAGCCTTCCAAGTAGCTGGGACTACAGGCATGTGCTACCACACCTGGCTTATTTTTTCATTTATTATAGAGACAAGATCTTGTCAAGTTGCCCAGACTGGTCTTGAAACCGTGGGCTAAGGCAATCCTCTCACCTCAGTCTCCCAAAGTGCTGGGATTACAGGCTTGAGCCACCATACCCAGTCATCTATGACTTTCAAATCCCTATGTGTCAGCACCCATGCTTATGCGCCCACCAGTCACCTCCATGCGGATGTATCACAGACTGGTCAGATTCAACTCACATGTCCTCCACATAGGCTCCTCTACCAGTGCTTACTAGACAGGGTGTGATTATCCCCCCAGTTGATTGGGCCCAAACATGGGGATTCTTTCTTGTTGTTCTCTCTCCCTCGTTGATTACATCTAATCAAATGACCAAGTCCCCTAGATTCCACCTGAGAAATACATCTATACATCTATATGTCTCTGTCCCCCGGCCACCTCTATTTCATGGTTTTGGTAATAGCTAACAGTTCCCGGCATCACCTGGTCCTGCCCTCTAGTTCATTCTACACACTGTAGTTAGAGGATCTTTTAGTTCTCTAAACATTGCAAATTCTATCAAGTCATTCTCTTGAATGGCTACACACTGTCCTTAGGGGAAGGGCCAAGCTTCGTCAAGAGTCACTTAGGAGAGGTCCCCTATCTCTCCAATGCCTCCAGGTTCCATCCTCCACCCTTGCAAACCTAGAGGATTTCCACCATCTAAACAGTGTTTTTCAATTTGTATGTGGAACCTATTAAAGATCTAAAGTTAATTTGGTGGGACTTACCTAGCATTAAAAAACGAATTACAGAATAATAGTACCAACAACAGCAGCTAATATCTATTCAGTACTTACTTTGTACCAGGAGAAGTTCTAAAATGTTTTGTATATAGTAATTCATTTTAGCTTCGAAACAACCCTGTGAGGTAGGTACCATTATTATCCATACTTCACCACTGAAAAAAGTAAAGCACAAACAGGTTAATTAACTGGCCCCAATAAAGACTAGGAGCATAGAGCCGGGATGGGAAGTCAGGACGTCCAAGTCAGAGCTGAGGCTCTTCACCATCACACTATGCTACCTCTCAGCAAAATATACGAGAGTGCTTCACGGGGAGAAGGGCAAGCATCACTTGCTTTATGAAACATTTACATTGGCTATTCATGCAAGTATGTGTAAACTGGGTTGTGAGGGGGAATGTATTTCTTATTATGGATGATATCCAAAAAGTTTGGATCCTGTTGATGCAAAACATTCACTTTGCCAACACCTCCTTCAGGAAGATAACTCAAACACCATTTGGATCTCAGTTTAATGTAATCTTCTGGAGGGAGGCAGACTTGACTCCTGGTCTCAACTGGCCTGCTTGCTGTAAGTTCCCACAACAATTTCCCTTCCCCCTTTTCCTGAGGTCCACTAATTCCAGGCTCCATATGTTCAGTGACCGTCATTTCTCAGTTACATCCAGTCCTAAATCCCAGACACCTCACAGAACACCTAGGGGCAGGCTCTCCAGTAAGTATTTGTGAATGAATGAAGTGAGTGGGTTTGCCACATAATTACCCACTCCAGCACCAGGCTTGAAAAACAAAATCCTCCTGCCCTTCAGAAACAAGTTTTGCCAGGTGAGTAATACAATGTCCAAATTTATTTTACTGCCCCGGTAAGTTTTTTGGGTGCCAGGCAGGTGAAATGTTATGTGGATGCATCTATCTATTGTGTGTGTTTCAGAGTCACATAGCACGACAGCTGGCATGGTGAGGCAGAAGCCAGGACTGGATGTGGTGAGAGAAAGGCGCTATTCCCTGGAGAATCAATCAGGGCCAGAAGCCCATGGCCAGCCCCTCTAACCAGGTACCTGGTGACCTAGGAAATGCAGGCATCAGGCATCGCTTCACAAGCTGAAACCCTCCTCCACGCCAGATCTGCGGCTCACACTCACCAATTTGCAAAGGAGCACTAAATGTTAATCTTTAATGGGATACTCATAATTAAGTGCTGAAATAAGATTACCCATCAAGATGTTTATTGCTCCTTTGCAAATGTACTTACCTGAAAGTTGAGACTCATCAAACCAAGTTTGTTTTAGGGCAATCGCCTTTCCCCTGGTAGAGCCAGGACAACTCAGGCGGCAGCAAAGTATTCTGCACAAGTGATCATCAGTGCCTTGCATGCACTGAGCGCTAAGAAATACCAGGCGGCTGGTGGTTGCTATACCCTAGAAAGAATATCAAAGGAAAGTTTCCATCCTGTTAGAGCACCTATACAGTTGGTCCAAAGCGTATTTTCTAAAACTATTCCAGAAACAAGCTGTACTTAGACAAACTAAAGAGATGTCATTTTCTCAATTAAAAAATGTTTTTAGCACTATATGCTAAAGTGATATAACATTTTTTAAAAGAAAAAAAAATCTGAAATTGCAGGAATTCAAAAGTTAAACTTCAGATGCTTTCCTAATGACTAAAATCAGTTATAAAAGCAGGAATTAGAAGAAAACTTCTTCTCTATAATCAACAGCTAATAGCAATTGAGAAAGGCCAGGTTTGAGGATCCCAGACAGATGTGAGGCAGGCAAGTCTCAGCTCAAATAGCCTCCCAAGGAGCAAAGCACTAAGGGTGAGCCATGGTCCCTGTGGAACAGTCAAGGATCGGTCCATTTTGTAATCTGGGTGGCACTGACAGGGCAAGACTTGAGGTGGAGAGAAAGACATAGGAAATATCAGAGCAATGCGTAAAAGATGCAGAAACTACTAGCACATTCCAAGGAAAAGAAGGATGACCTCCCAATTACTTTAATAGGGGAAATAAAAGAGAATAATAGTTGAATAAGAGCTGAGAAGCAAGAAGGTATGTAATAAGGAAAGAGGAAGATGAGAATAAAAACAGGAAAGGAGGCAGAGTATTTATAGGACTACAAGGCCATCTTGAAATACAGCCAGAGTAAAGTTAGCATTTAAAAATCACCCCCATTTGGGAGGCTGAGGTGAGAGGACTTCCTGAGTCCATGGGTTCAAGAACAGTCTGGGCACCTTGGCGAAACCTCATTTCTACAATAAATCAAAAAATTAGTTGGGTGTGGTAGCATGCGCCTGTAGTTCCAGCTACTTGGAAGGCTGAGGCAGAAGGATCACCTGAGACCAGCAGGTCAACGCTGCGGTGACCGTGAGCGTGCAACTGCACTCCAGCCTCGTTGACGGAGTGAGACTACAACTCAAAAAAAAAAAAAGAAAAAGAAAAAAAATCACCCCCATTGGTGTCCTGGAACAGGAAACATAGCTGTCACATGGAGTATAAATGGGCTTGATTTAACTGGCAAGTTTTTAGTTAGTAACAAAATCCTTAAGAATTATTTGAGAGGATAGAAAGGATGATAGACAGAGAAAGCTACAGATATCAAGTAGGAACAAAATGTAAAAGTCAAGTTCAAAGGAGACTAACTTCCACATTTCCAAGCCAGCAATAAGAATGCTTTTTCATAGCACACACAATAGCAATGCCACATCACATGATGGATTTCATGCAATCTTGGCTACCACACGGGTTTTGAGGGTAGCATAAGCCACCTGAAGGAGCTATGAAGGTTTGCTGGTATAGAACAGAATGGTTAGAAGCATGGAATTCAAGGTTGGCCAGTGTTCAAACTCACCTCTTTGAACTTTTATATCTTAGTTTCCTTATCCACAAAATAGGACTAAAATGAGCACCTTATAAAGTTGTTATGAGTATTAAATAGGTTACTGAAAATAACGTTTTTAGCAGTGTCCACTAGTACCAGCATGCAGTGAATGTTGCTAGCCATAGCATTGGTGGGACTCAGTTATGTGAGAAAGGTTTTTTTCTCCTTTAAGAAGTCATAACCCTCATTTATACCCCACATTTTAAAAATAAAATAATTAAAAATTTTTTTAAAGTCATAATGACTAGCACATCACCTAACAAAATCAGAAACATGGGCCAATAAGTGATCACGGACAACCTTCTACATTGACCAGAGGAACGGAAATGAAGTAATCTTGATAGAGCAAGTAGGGATATTTTGTTGTTGGTTTCCGACAGTTCAAAATCTCTGTTTCTTTGTATAAAGAGAATGCAAAGTTGTCCCTTCATACCTTTTTTTTAAAGACTAAAATTGTCAAATAACCAAAGAGATTATATTTTCATTATAAAAGAAATAGAAGTTATAATATAAATATTATATACACTATGGATGGTGAGACTAAGGAGGTAAGGTTGTCATTACCTCGACAAATCATTCCTCATTTGAGTATACAGTCAGGAAGATTCCAGGCACCAGGAGTGGCTGGTTCCAGGTATCTCAGGAGAGGTGTGGATATAGGTAGTAAGGAGAGAGAGAAGGCTCCAGTGGGCCCCCTCTTGGTGAGGCAGAGGTTGTCTAATCTGCTCTGGGCTGTGGCCTTCAGGAGTGAGGAGGCCTTTCACCAACTCACTCTCTCTGCAGCAGCTGCCCACAAAGCTTGTGAAGAGTAAACCCAAGTTGTGACTTCTTCAGGGGCAGAATCTTACATTACCTCCTGTACCCTGATGTTTTGAGGCTTAGGAAGACATGAACAGAACAATTCTAACATCAACTCCTTGCTCTCAGGAGTATACAACTTCACAACTATAGAACCCACATCCTGAAAGTTAAAAATTGCCCAACGTAAAGGATTTAATCTGGTAATCCTACCATATTTCTGTTGCAAGTCTGATGTGATAGAGAATACCTGAGTCACTGTTGACTCATAGCAGGGAAAATAAACTTCAACAATAAACCCGAGAACATTATATAGATATGGAGTATGAAAAGGCTGCTCTTAGGGAAATGTTTCCTCAGTCACAGGTGTGTACACACTGAGGACAGAGACTATAGCAGTGGTGTCACCTTCCAAAGATGGGGACACCAGGACTGCCCTGGTTTGAAAATGTATCATACATGGCAAAATTACTCCCAACAGAAGTTTCTTATGTGCACTACTTACCACTTACTCTAGAAGGTTTATTTATTTACTTATGTGTTCAATAAACCCATATTGTCTTAGCTGGATTTCATCAGAAGCAGAGTCAGAGACAAGGACTCAGGGCAGTGGTTTAATGGAAGAAATGCCTGGGAGGGAAGTGGAGACATGACAGCAGGGAAGAAAGGCAGCCACAAAGGTGTATAGTCAATCCTGTCACACTGTGGCCAAGGGGAGCTGAACCCCACAGGCAAACTCTAGAGTGGGGTGGAGGGTGCTACCTCTCCACTGTCAATGAGCATGAATCTCCAGGGCTGTTAAACTGCAGAACTGAGGGGGGCGGGGTGGGCTGGGACTCTGCATTTCAGACAGGCTCCCAAGTCCTGCCATGTTCCTGGTCTGAGGACCACCCTTGCAGGGTCAAGAGTACAGACTTTGTGCCTCCGCCTTATAAACCCAAAGGCCAGAAGGAAAAGGGCACATTTACACCAGCATTCAGGGGCCATTAGTTGAGGGCTACCCCAACCATATTGTCATTGGCTGGGCACTTCTAGCAGGCCCAGACAGACCTGCCTTCCAAGGCTTTGGAGAGGCCTTGGGCATAGAGGCAGAGACTGGCCAGTGAAGGGGATTGGGCAACCGGCATCTGTCACTGACTGGGCACATGATTATTACCCATGCAGTTTATCAGGAATACAGCATTTAAAAAAAAGAGCTAACATAATGAAACCAAATAAGCATATGATATCTTAGGTGTTAGTAAGTGTAAATGGAAAAAAATAATGCCAAAAAGTGGGATAGGAAGTACCAAGTTGAGAGGAGGCAGCATTTGCAATTTTGGACAGAAACCCCTAAAAAGCTGACACTTGAATAAAGATGCTAAAGGAATGCAAGAGTGAACCTATGGATTCTGAGAAAAGAATATTCTGGGCAGAAGAATGAGCAAGGACAAAGGCTCTAGGGGACCTGGCAGGGTCAGGAAAGAGGCCAGTGTTGCTAGAATAAAGTCAATGGATGAGAATGGGGCTGAATTAAGGTCAAAGAGGTTGGGGTAGGGACAAATCCCATAGGACCCGATGAGTGACTCTAAGGTTTTTGGCTTTTTCTCTGAGTGACTTGGAAGGCTATGAGGTGGTTGAACAGAGGTAGGAAATGTGACTTTTCTGACTTCAGTGGTAAGGACTACTGTAGGGAAGAAAGAGTAGAGGCTGGGTGTGCAATGCACAAGCCACTGCCAGAAAGAGAAAGGCTGAGGCTTGGACCATGGGCCATGGGCCACAGTGGCAGTGGTGCAGGGGCTGAAAATACTAAGACTGCAGATGTGTGATGAAAACAGAGAAAATAGAATTTTGCCTTTGTACATTTTTATAACCTGGATTAATGAATGTAGGGTATAAAGAAAAAATAGGAGCCCAAGACTACTTCCAGATTTTGGACCTAACCAACTGAAAAAAAATAAAAAACAGAATTGCCAATATTTGAGAACAGGAGACTCATAAGAGTAGCTCTGGGGAGAAGATTCAGAACTAAGTTATGAGCATGTAACAGTTCAGCTGCCTGGTCGACCTTCAGGTGGGCATGTCAAGAAGATGGTTAGAAATACAAATCAAGAGCTCAGAGATGCCCAGGCAGGCAAAATGGATTTTGGAGCCACTTGCCTATAGACTATATTTAGAGCCCAGGGGCTCTGTTTCCTGAGTATCAAAATTCTGTGTTACTGAAAAGCGAAAAAGATTAGAGGATGGAGGACTGAGTCCTGGGACACTCCAATACCTGGAGCATAGAGAACAGTACAAAATCATCAAAGGAGACCAAAGGAAGCGGGCAGGGAAGGAGGGGAACCTGGCAAAAGTGACCTCAAAAGACAGCAGTGGTCAACATGCCAGGTACTCTGGAAGACCAAGATGAAGAATGAGACCCACAATATCATAATAAAAAATATTGAATATTAAAAAAAAAAAAAAAAAAGAACGAGAACAGACTTGGAATCCCCAATTGAAGAGGCCATTGGAGACCTGAACAAGAACGGGCTTTTTGAGGTGAAAGGGGATGAAGGGTTCCTTGAAAAGCATTCACGAGAGAATGGGATAATGGAGACAGCAAATACAAATCTACCAAAGGGTTGTCACGACACGTGCGAGAAAAAAAATGAGATAGTTGTTGGGAGGGTAGGTGGGGCTGAGAGAGGTTATTCACTAAGATGGAGGAAGCAACCACAGTGTAGGATAATATGAATGATCCAACAGCAAAAAGCAATTGTGGGTGATACAGAAGAGAGAAGAAAGAATTGTTGGAGCGATGTCCTAGAAAAGGCAAGAGAAGAATGAAATGGCTTCTGAGGTCTTGGACTTGGCTTAGGGCACGGGGGTGCTCAACCAACACCCCTCCACCCCCAAAAATACAAGTGAAAAGGTTAGCAAGAGACATGGTTATTTCATTATGATCTGAAATGTAATGTGATTTTAGTCTTTGTTTCTAAGTTCACTATTATTAAACACAGGTTAGAGGAAAATCAGTCAACATTCAATTCTGTAAGTGGTCAAAAGAGAATGGGAATTCCCCCAGTGAAAGGCTATAAGGACACAATAATTACCTTTATGTACTAACTTGTGACTTGATAAAAACACACTTAAGAATGACATGCACCTACATTTAATATAAATGCTACAGAGCCTCTAATGGTAACAAAACCATTCGGAATGACTGTTTCCAATATATGTGGTGAATGTCATTAGCCAAGCCTGTCTTCGAGTACATTTTTCAGTGGTGTGATAGTATTTATTTACCCTATGCTATTAGAAAGTGAATAGTCACTAGCCTTCAATTTTCACATCAATTGCAGAAAAAAAGATTCCATTTTCTACACAGTCTGGAATTGAAATTGACTTAGCATCTCAGAACTGTCAAAAATTTCCTTTACGAAAAGGTTTGCTTTACAGAGACTGTAAAGTAGGTGTCATCCTTGACACTCGCATTCTATATTCATGCCACAGGTCTATGGAAAAGAAACGTTAAAGACCATCAGGAAAGGTCTTAGAGAGGCCCAGCCGTCATGCTTCGTGCCTTCTCTGGCTGCCTTTGCAGTCAGCGTGAGCGCCATGGATGTCAGAGGTTCACTCTTTAAAACGGCTAACAAGGAAAAGAAGAATACTTGAAGAATATGATATCAGCTACCCTAGAATTTGCCTTTGCTAACAGGTCAGTCTGACACTTATTTTCCTGTGTCCAAAACGGGAACCTCTGTTTCAATCCAAATTAAAAGAAACATACATTAAGTCCTTGGGATTTACAAATTCGGGATGTACTTGAAGGAAACCTCCCAGGATGTATAATTATAAAGCAGAGCTGTTCTCTGTCGAGATGACAAACAAGAAACAAACAAAATTATGTTAAATCTCCCATTTCAAGTTCTTTCTCTTTATTACCAAGTATTGTTCCTGTGTTTCATTGAGAAGAGGGCATGGTGTTCTATGTGCTTATTTTAACTGTCTTCCTTAAATCAGCAGCAGATTGCATAGGATGCTACTTCATTTTACCACTGTGAAACTGGTTACATTAATTCCCACAGCAATTAGGCCTAAGTTGCAAAACACTCCAACCCAAGCCCTGATACTTCTGACGTGAGCAAATAAACACAGTTCTGTGTGCCTCCCTCCTAGAACAAAGGTGAGGGTTTTCACGTGGGGGTGAGGTGACAGTGGACTGCAAATTGCCCGCAAGCAGAGCTAATTCCTTCCCACAGGCACCCAATCCAATTCCGCAATACCCTCGACCACATGGATTTCTTCTTCATCTTCACATTTATTTTTCATCAGGATGCAATTCTAACATTTTCAGGAAACAGAACTAACTAAACACAGCCTTTGTCTGAAGTCCTGAGGGCCATGAATAATGAAGGAATTGTGAATTAAGGCTTCATACAAGGCAGAAGGCTTCCTTCTGCAGTCCACCTGCACCAGCACTGGGATCTCTGTTGTGAGAATGCTTGGCCAGGTAGACTATTTCCAGAAATATTTGTAAAAGAGAATGTGCTCTCACAACATGTGGTCTCAGCAAACCTCGGGATTGCTAAGTGTCAAAGTGACTGTACTTTTTCACAGTGGAAGAACTTGGTGATTCAGCTATTCCTGCATATAGAAATTTGTTTTCCTAAATCCACACACACCCCTTTTTTGTCTAAACTCTGTAACATACAAAGGGACGAACCCTGGCCAAAAATGCCCTTTCAAATTGGCCCATCTGGTTATCAATCCATCCCATGTCATCTCATACGTGATGAGTGACTATTCCAACCCACATACTTCATTACCTCCACTCTGTCACCTATGACACCTTGCCCATGTCCCCCAAGCCACTGTGGTACATAACAAAGACAAATTGGTGGTAGCACTCTACATAATCTTGAAATCCTGACTTTTACATCCAATTGGTGTGTGCTGATGATTTCTGAATACGCCAGCAGCGAGGACTATGGTTTTCTGCTATGAAAAGGGGCTAATAAAAAATGATAGGAAAAAACACGTCTCTGCCTTTTCAAGCAGTAATTAAAACCCCCAAGCTTGAAATCAAGATTAAAAAGTTCCAAATTGATTAATATGGAAATAAATAAACCATCAAAACTGCTGATGTCGTAAACAAAATTCGTCAACAACCACTAAGAATTCATTAAAAGTAAATTTATTGTTTGTTAAAAAAAAAACAACTGTGCAATATGTGCTGCTCAAGACACTTTTGAGTCTGCTTTGCTGTTCATCTCTTCTCAGGCTTCAGTTTGGCAAGGCTAAATGAGAGACACGGGACAGACACACAGTTAGTAGGTGCAGGAAAGGGAAGTAGCAATAACTTGTGTTTGTTATTCTCTCAAGAGCTTAAGGCACATCATCCCAACTACAACACTGAGTTTTACAGTCTGGTCTTGCTCATTGTGTTCTGAAGACTATTATATTCTAAAAAGGAAAAGAGAGCAGTGTATCTGATTTCGACCAAACAAGGTTTCAAACCAAATTATCTATTTCCTCTTACAGAACTGAATAAAACAATGCTTCTGGGACCCAGGTAATCATTTTAAAGCCAAGTGGAGGATTTCGTTTTAATGCTTATACTGCAACATTCCTTTTGCTCTAGCTCTCCACAGCAGTCAGTTCTCAACTATCACATGTGGACAACAGTTAGAAATACATCGGAGACAAGTACATAAGGTCACTTCTAAGAACCATCAGCTAAAGGGTACATACAATTGTAAGATGTTCAAACAATAACAGTTCCAATTTTGTAGCAAAGTCATAGCAAAATGCACCTACTCCAGGAAAAAAAAAGGGAAAAAAAAGGAACACATAATTTTCAATTTTTAATATGTGAGATGACAGAATTTTATTATGGGGCTGGTTATTTCAATTTGGAAATGGAAACTAAGGCAAAAACATGTTGCTTAAGAATTCCGTTGCTTTCCATTAGAAACAAACACATTTAAAACATTAAACAACAGATCTCCCTCCTTCTAAAGTACATACTCAGTTCCCTCTTTAGTGACAATATCATATAAAATTGCAGAATTCTCAGAAATTTCTTATGGCATTAAATTTGAATAGTCAAGTGTCTGAGAATCAAACATATACTAAGACTCAAAGTTTCCACACCTTTGCTCTGCACACAGAATGACTGCATTCCCAAGTCATGTTTCCCTGTTTTGTAAGCACACTCAGTTTTCTTAGCTACAAAGCCATTTTAATTAAGGCAATAGGAGCTCCTTATGAGCAAAAGAAGATGTAGTATGTACAAGGAGAAATTAATACAAGCATGAAACACTTTGCATTTGTTATTTGATTCCTTATAGGTTTAAATTTGTGATTTAAAACTTGCAGTAAAGCAGACTTTGCACTTCGTATTCTCCATAATTTATAAACAGAAGAGTGATTCGTATGACTCACAACATTCTTTCCTAGAGCTGTTTATCAATAATTAAATCATTTTTGTGACTACCATTCAATGTGTGAAGTAGAAAATCTGTATATGCCAATGACTAAAAATACCTATTCAAGGTATCATCATTCCCTCTGGTGATTTTAAAAGTAGGGTCCATCTCTTTGACCCTTATATTTAACCAAAAATCATAGACAACCTGCTGAGGTAGAAATGGTGTATGCATGGGGGTTGGTGAGAGGGGGTTGGCAGGGGATGGGAGGGATGGGGGAACGGATGCCTGGGAGGTAGATAACAGGATGGCGGGGGTGGGGGGCTGTGAGCCTGTTTTTAAAGGAAAACACATTACTTCCTCAAGCAGACTAAAGAGAAAAAGCTCATATGCATATGCAGGTCCTATGCTGCATTTACCTAGACAGCTAGAGACCCTGATATCTACTGTTCCTGACTTTCAGTCTTTTTTTTTTTTTTTTTTTTTTTAGTTGGAGTCAAAAACCGTCCCCCAGAATGGATTGCACAACCCGCCCCCCACAGCCTCGACCTGCTGGGCACCACCGAACATACCCCCACAGCCTTCAAAGAAGCCGGA
>CAUYQG010016128.1:0-21528 GCA_963574415.1 Tarsius wallacei
GGAACTACAGGCGCGCGCTACCACGCCCGGCTGATTTTTTGATTTATTGTAGAGATGAGGTCTCGCTTGCCCAGGCGGGTCTTGAACCCGCGGGCTCAGGCAATCCACTCATCTCAGCCTCCCAAAGGCGCAGGATTACAGGCTGAGCCACCGAGCCCGGCATTGATGAGCTATTTTCAATGGTTATACTGCTTCATCTGAGGGGCAGCTTGACTGCACTGTAATCATGATGGGTCAGGCTAGGCAGGGAGCGTGAGATGGTGATGCTCGGGAAGGTAGACAGTTGTCCTCAGAAGTTCCCACACTTCCCTCTTCTGATGTTGGTGACTGCCCAGGCCCAGAGCCATGCCCTTTCTCACTCATCTGCTCACTGTCTGAGAGCCTTCTCTCCAGATAGAAATATGTGAACAGTTCTAGGTTTGCATTATCACTCTCTACACTGGTTGGTAGTCTGAGGGATCAGGTGAACATAGGTCATCTTATCTTTGACAGCTCCAGGATAACGAAATCTCTGTGTCCAGAACTTCTACTTGAGTGTGTCTTATAGAACTGGTATATATGAGAACAGGAGTCTCATCCTTATTCTTTTAAACTCTGGAGATTTGGTTCATGGGCACCTGCCAGCATGGGCATTAGCAAGTAAATCTCAATATACTGACTTCATTAGCTTGCCAGATAGTTCAAGAGACAAGCAAGTTCCTGAATGATCTCTCAAGAAAGCTATAAAATTGTGCAGAAGCAAAGCATTTGAGTACCTGCCTTTGAGCTGTGGTGTCTTCTGGACTGGAAACCCTGGTGTTGTCCTGATCCATCATGTCCCTGAGCTCGTTCTTAGAGTCCATAGCAGCCCAATTTTTGAAAATGGCACAATGCTCATACTCTCTGACCTTTGGGCATCCTACTGCAATGTGCCAAACTACTAGCAGGGATATGACAGGATGTGTCACAGACATCCACTCTGCTCCGAGCTAGGAGGTTTGCTGATGGGAGTGACTTCGATGCGTCACTTTTGCCCCAACACTGAATGCTCACACAAGGCCTCTGCCTCTTTCCTGAAACTGCCATTTATGCTCCAAATGTTCTTGCTTCCATTTCTGCCCCCTTCATCTTGGCATCCCCAGGCCTTCTGCTTTGGTATCTTGATGGCTTGGATGCTGAGCGAAGAGGAGAGCTCTCCTCAGTGGTGAGCAAGGCTGTGATCTGTGAGCCTCTGCTGACAACTGACTATTTCTCTTCCTGGCAGCCATCCTCCCTTGGCCCTGCATCACTAACCTCTGTATAAACACACTCTCTCTGTTCTCCCCGTGGCCAGGAGCTCAAAAGCTGCCCCAGACCAGGAAGGTGCCAGCTTGGGCACCTGATGTCCAGCTTGCTACAACCTCACGGGCATCACCCTCTGGGTGCCAGCCTGGATCATGACCAGGTCAAGGTGCTGAGTGGCAGGCAGTTGATGGGCATCTGCTATGGCATCCACCCTTCAGAATTCTACAGTTCAAGATACAAGAGCACCAGACAAAAGGGTATTAGCTGCAACTTAAGTCCAATTTCCGATAAGAACAGAATCACTCTGCAATTGAGGACAGAGCCCGGCTAGACCTGTCCCAGGGCATTCGATAGGGGCCTCTAAGAACCCTGGCCAGCTGAGGAGCAGAGGGCAGGGAAGTTGAAAGGAGCTGCCACCTGCTAGGACCTTGAGCACTGAGCCCCGCCACCCTCCCTTGCTCCAGGCTCTGTCCTCTATTTCTTTGTGAGCCCTTTTCTGACCACACCTCTCCCTCTTTACCTCCAGTTCAGGCCATCATATCTGACAGGGCAATCATAGCAGCCTCCTCATTGAACCTTTACTCACTTTTGGTCAGCACAGTAGCCTTAGGGATCCTTTAAAAAAACATAAATCCAGCTCCTTCCTGTCAGTCGGGTCTTAGCCAGTCAGATCACAGCCAAATGTCACCTTCTCAGAAAGGCTCTCATTGGCTACTCTAAAGTCTCCATGCCATCACCCATTTTATTATCTCCATTGCTCTTAGCTGACATTATCTTGATAATTCTTTTGCTTACTGCTTCATTGTCTGTCTCTTTTGCTGCCATGGAAGCACCAAGAAGGCAGACAATTGGTCTCATTTCCCACTTGGCCCTAATGCTCAAGACAGTGCCTGATACACGAAAGGTAGGTTCTCAAAAAGTATTAATTGAATGAATGAATGCATGGCTCCACCTTTCAGAAGAGCTCACATGACCTTCACTAGGCTGTGAGGCAGTCCTCAGGCTGAGTTGGGTGCTGAGCAGTGAGGAGAGCCTCTCCTCATGGTGAGCAAGGCACGAGTCTACCATAACCCCAGGAGTTAGGGGCAAGGGCCTCTTGGGCTGGTGGAAGCCAGTCAGTAGGCCACGTGTCTCTTTAAAAGCAGCAGGAAGCCAGGTTCTGGAGATAAGGAGCGTGACTGCCAGTGTGATAGAGGTGGGAAGAGAGCCAGAGGGTGGAGGGTGGGGGCTGTCAGGTGCAGCTCCCTGGGGATGCCCAGACCTCTGTGGCTAGCTGGCCAGCACCACACACTTCCTGTGGAGAGGAAGGAGAGGAGATCCCCTCTACAGGCCCTGGAGCTGGGACTGCCCCAGGAGCCTCACTCTTGTCCTGACTGAGGTGACTGAGATGCAGGGCTGCCATCCCTCTTATCTGCCATTCATGGATACTCAAGAGGCTGCCATAGGGCAAGTGTCAGGTCCATGTGCTATCCACTCTTGGCTCCCTATGCTCCTCTGTGTTTTAGACTCTCCATTGTTAAAATAGGCTTCATCACACAGGTGGTTAAGAGGAGTCTGGGAAGTCTGAGAGGAACCAGAGGCTGAGGGCCATAGTATCAAGGAAGAGTGAGGATCTGGAAGGCTGAGATACTGAATGTGAGAGGCAGTTCAGGGGTGGAGGATGGCCTGGGAGGGGCTCAAGCCAAAGGTCCCAAGCCAGGCATGGAGCAGACACTTAGAGTCCCTCAGGTCTAGCTAGCATTCTGATGCAACATTGCAAAGACCTGGCACCCCTTTCGGTGTCTTATCCTGGCTGGTTGATGCCAAGTGGCAGGAAGAGTAATGGAAGAGCACTGGATAAGGAGTCTCAGAGACTTGGGTTCAAGTGTTGTCTCTTTCACTCTCTGGCGATGTGACCCTGGACAAGTCAGTTCTCAGCTCACAGCTTCAGTTACGCCATCTATGAAAGAGGGTCATGATCTCTCACATGATCGTGGTGAACATTAAAGAAATAATGTAAGTCATCCCAGTGACTCTACAGGCATCTCTCAGGGTGGTGAGGATATCTGTGGATACAAACTAAGGAAGCCAGAAAACCGCTGTCCTGACTCAGTGTCTTGCCCCACCCTGGCCTCTGGCCCAGATTCTGGAGGCTTTAGTCAGGGGGTGGGGGTCTATTTGCCCAGTGCTGGGATTTCCCTGTAGATCCCTATGGGACAGAAGCAGTGCAGCCCACTGGAAATCCCTCGAAACAGCTGGATGGCACCCTGCCTGAGAAAAGCTTACAGCTGCTAGGACAGATGGGTGGACTGGTTGGACCCACCTCCTTGGGAAAACCCAGACATGAGCTGTCACCTGGACCTGAGTACAGTTCCTGTTTGTCCTGCTCTAGTGAGGCCCTGGAAAGGGAAGCTGAGGTGACCTGCAGGCCTGGGGCTGCTCTCCCTGGAATCCTGCTCCATATCCAGCTGTCCAAAGGTCCCAGCCCTCAGCTACCTGAACTATCCAGGCCTCTCCCATCTCCTCATCCCTTTTACCTGCCCCAAGGGCCCTGCTAAAAGATTTCACCTCCAGGATCAGGGGTGTTTTCTGACCTCATTGTCTCCCATTACCTCTATGATACCACCATGCTTGGTTCTCTTTCTCTTCCATAACCAACCCTTACAAGCCTCTTCTGCAGCTGCCACCTCTTCTGCCTACCTCTTAGGTCTCCAGACTTCTTGGTGCTTGGTCCTTTCTCTCCTTGGAAATTATAGAGGTCTCAAACTTGAGGTCTGAAGCCCAAATCAGAGCCTGCACCCTCCAACCAGGATCCCTATCTTTTCTTAATTTGCCACCCTACACCACCACCTCAGACTAGTGGTATTCTCAGATGTGCTTCTGCATGCCTGTCTTTGGGGAGAAACTTCACGACTATAGAGCCACCCTAAACGTGAGCTACTGGGTCCAGAATTCTCCTATCTGGTTTCAGCCTGTCCCTGCCAAGCCGCCTACCAGACCACCTTTCTAAGGCATCCCATCACAGACATATTCTTCTCTGCCCTCTTGCCACCTGGCAAATGACTCCTCCCATCACAGACAGCCTTGGACCTACCTGACCAAGAAACTATATTTGACTCCCCCTGCCCCAACCTGCTGAATCTGCTTACTGCCTGTGTCTCCAGGATGTGGTGACTGAGGCACAGTGAGTACTCGGTAGTAGGGAGGGAGAGTTGTCCTCTAGCCATTTCTTTTGAGGAGCTGAGTACTTGTGACCGGCAAGAGTGAGGCTCCTCCCTGGGCTTGCATGTCCCAATAGGAAAGAGGCTTAAACTAAAGCAATAGAATCTTAATAGACTGGTTTATAAGAATCAGGCTCTGACCCATTTGCCCAGGGGCCAGGTTTGTATATGGCATTTTAAGGTGGCCTTGTGAACGCTGTGATACGCAGCTCAAATCCCTCCTTTGTGAATGATTTGTTCTACCGGCTGCTTGGAGGGTTGTCAGATGACAGCCTCCACTGTGAGCCCTCTAAAAAAAAAAAAAAAACCTTGCGTAAAGTCACATCTGCTTCTGTGAGGAGCCCACATCCACTGACTGATAAATGTGAGGGTGCAAATTTTTCCTCCCCTTCTTGGGAAAACTCTAAATGACTATCAGGAGAGTTCCCTTGGCCTCGGCTAGAACATGAGTTGGAACTGCATAATAGCTCAGCCTCTCCTGCTTAATCC
Organism: Tarsius wallacei; assembly: GCA_963574415.1. NCBI lineage: Eukaryota > Metazoa > Chordata > Mammalia > Primates > Tarsiidae > Tarsius > Tarsius wallacei. The sequence goes on from CAUYQG010016128.1 coordinate 4,953, forward strand.
TGATTCTTTTCCACAGGTGTTGATCCCAAGAGTTTTTCCTGTTAAAGGTCCTGCATGCTAATCTACTCAGTCTTCTTCCTACAGCACCTAATCTATGGCACCTGGTTCGAGGAGTGATCCAAAAACTGAGATGCTAAGATGGAATTTGGAGCTGGGTCACTCACCATCAGCTGCCAGTGAGGACCCCCCCATAACAGGTGGCAGGTGAAGCCATAGCCTCTGGCCCATGGTAATAGAGCAGTTGTTAAACTTTTTACTCCTGCTAGAGGGGAATGCATTAGCCATTGTAGTGCAGCAGGTATTTGAGAACTATGGAGAAATTAGCTGCTATAAGGACCATGGAATTGCTAAGCTTGACTGACTTGCAGTATTATAAAATGAAGAGCTTAGAGTGATTAATTGACAATGAGAAGGTAATATGAAGGCCATAGGCATCCTTGGTGCATCTAAAGAACTCTTATCTCTTACAATAGAAAAGAAGAAAAAGCTGAGAACCAGATCCAGATGTATTTATCAAAGTACAGTAGTTAAGCTCCAAAGAAGGTTATTCTCCCAACCAAGGCAGGTCTCCTGTGCCATGGGCAGAGCCCTGGTTGGGAAAAAATGAGACCCTGACATGTGGGATAGGGACCTCTTGCACTTGAAAATCTTGAATCCTCAGATTTCTCAAAACACTGTGGCCTGCAGAAGTGGCCTATTCGTCCCTATTAAGAGCTAGAACTTGCTTCTTACTTTAAAAGGAGAATGTAGAGACCCCTGTCCTGTAAGACCATGTTCTCCCATTCTCCCAGGATTTGCTCCCACCTCACCTCTTGGCCACTAGGCCAGTAACTAGGGTCAAGTCACAGCATAACCTGGCCAGAGAGGTTGAACTTACTAATGGAGAAAAGGACTATACTTCAGAGTAAATGCAGGGCCTAGTCAGTGAGTACTAGCAGGAGCCAGAAGAGTGTCACAGGACTGAATTCTGGACCAAGAGCATGGAACAGAAATTTGGATAAAACTATCCCAGGATAAAGTACTTAAAACGGTGGCAAGATACCAAGAGATTGTGCCAATACATTGTTAGAATAGCTGCTAGATGCTTGGAAAGATGATGGCCTGCTCACTCATAAGCGGACCCTGTACATTTATCATAATACTATAAGAAAGGGATTGGCAGTAGTGGGAAACTGTCAGGGGAGGGAGAGGGAGCATACAACATCAACAAGGGTACCTGATGTCAAACCAGGCAAAGGGAGACCCCCAACTTAACTATATGATGACCACTTGTATACATAATCCTGAATTGTACCCCACATCTTTAAAATTAAAATTAAATTAAATTAAAATTTTTTTAAAGGATGGTCTGCACTAAATGAGGTAGCCATAATTGCTGTGACAGACTGTGGAGGAAGTGAGTGTGCAGGAGGGAATATACTAAGCACATTTGGAATACTCACCTGAGGGACCAAAGGACACCAAAACAATAAGGAATGTGCTGGAAAGAAGGGCACCAGTATCACTAAGAAGTAATATGGTGGCTGTCCTCTACAGACAGGGACTGACAGTAGGAAATGTGATCACAGGACTGGGCTCACTGATAGCAGTAGTGGTGATAGGACTCTGAAGTAATAGAGGCTAGGTGAGAGCACTTAATCCTCACAAGTTAATTGTCATGAGAGGTAAGGTTAGAGTGGCAGCTAAGAGGGTCTGACTCACAGAGAGTTATGGAGATGGTTAGTAGAACACAGCATCCATAGGGTAAAAATAGATTGGCAACCAACACAGCTACTCTTTATTCTGTGCAGTGAAAAGAAATCAGTCATGGATGATGAGTCTAGTCACCCTAATAAAAAAGTCCCCTGCCAAGTTTCCAGATCTTAACTCGTTCTCAAACTCAGAACACATTGATTGAAGAAGCCAGATCTCCCAGAAGGAGGGATTCCACACCATCACAGTAAGTGTGCATGATAATGATTTCCCTGGCCCTTTCCCTAGGAGACCTGTGGCCACTTACTTGGATGACTGTGCATAATAGACAAAGAGTGACCCCAAAACCCTCTTGTTTGAGTAGGCGGTATATGCATGCCAGGTGATAAATAGATTCCTGGTCCAAGCCTCACTCATGGAGGGCCTTCGAGGTCCACAGTCCCACAGTGATGTAATAAGATAAATATACTTGATGATTAGCACAGTCCCTACATTGGGTGCTAATTGGCCTGTGTGGTAAGAGCTATCATAGTGAAGAAAGCCAAGTGGAAGCCTCCAAAACTTCTCCACATTCCAGCCAAAATAGCAAATAAAATAGTATCACATTCTAGAGGTAATAGCAGAAATGAGTGCCACTATTAAAGACCTGAAGGGAGTTCATCATATCTTCACTTAATGTACCAGCAAAACCCAAATAGTTCCTGAGAGATGATGACAGCAGGCTACTACCAACTACCAGTTGCAGCCACTATGCTTGCCAAATGTGGTATCTTCACAATAGTAGATGAACATGGCCTTAGGCACACAATGTGTGGCTACTGATTTGGTGAATTCATTCTTTTCTCCCCATTCAGAAACAGTTTGCATTCACTTGGGTCAAACATTTCCAAGGCAAGGTAACTCTGCTGCCCTCTGTCATAATATGGTTCCGAGAGGTCTGGACCATCTGGACATCCTGCAGAACTTCTCAGTGCTGTTGATAATGTTATGCCAATCAGACGAGATTGGAGGTCATGGTAAGACACAGGTACATCAGAAGATAAGCCCTTTGAGTATTCAGAGCTGCCACAATAGTAAAATTATTAGGAATCCGGTGGTCTAGAACATGTCAGGAAACTTCTACCAAAGTATAGCACGAATTATGACATCTTGGACTTGCCACCATGAAGAAGGTAGCACAGTGTTTGGGTGGGCCTATTAGGGTTGTGGGTGCAACCTGGGAATATTACTCTGAGCCATATACTGGGCAGTGACACAAAAGCCTTCCGTCTTTGAGTGGGGCCCTAGGCAGGAAAGCGCTCTGTGGCAGTTTCAGGCTGTCATACAAGTAGCCCTGCCATGTGGGCCTTATGAATCATCAGATATTGTGGTTTTAAAGGTATCTGTAGTGGAAAAATACACTGTGATCCTAGGGCTCTGGAATGAGGCCATAGCATCTGCATTGGAGAATTGCATATTTTTTAAAAGCAGCTCTTGCCGTACTTCTGAGCCCTGGTAGGCCTGGAGGGCCTGATCCAGTGACGAAGCAGCAAGAACTACCATGACAAGTTGGTTTTTGTCAGACCTACTAAACCGTAAGGTCAGGTGGGCCCAACAAAAATCTGTCATGTGATGAAGTAGTACATCCAGACTCATGCCTGAGCAGGATTGGAGGGCACAGGTGGGCTGCACATGCAGGTAACCCAGAACCCCATGTCATCCAATGCCATGGCACCAAAACCTTTTCCCTGGCTCACATTTATGGCTGCCTGGGTGATCCTTGTGACCAGCTGATGGAGGATGTAAAAGCTCAAGCTTAGTTCCCAAATAGGTCCTCATGTAATACTATGCTCGAGGAGATCGACAGACCACACCATTGCTAGTTGACTACATTGGTCCTCTTATATTCAGAAAGGCCAGTGATTCATTGTAACAAGAATAAGTACACATTTCAGGTATGGATTCGCCTTTCCTCTCTGCAGGGCCTCAGCCAATATCACTATTCAAGGACTTTCAGAATTTTTTATCCTTCTGTATAGGATTTTATATAACATCATATCAGACCCTGGGATCCACTTTACAGCAAAGAAAGTGAAAGCATGGATCCATGACCATAGGCTCTGTGGTCTTTTGAAGGCATAATTGAAGCCCCAACTTGGGAGTGGTACTTTTCAGGATAATAAGGTATCCTCCAAGATGCAGTCCTCACTATAAATCTAAGATCCTTATATGGGGCTATGTTCCAATAGGTAATTGGGGGTGGGGGACAAGTCTTTCCCCCACCCATCAGAAATAGTTTGCATTCACTTGGGTTAAACATTTCCAAGGCAAGGTTAACTCTGCTGCCCTCTGTCATAATATGGTTCTGAGAGGTCTGGACCATCTGGACATCCTGCGGAACTTCACACTGGTCTGCTCTGTTGATAACGTTATGCCAATCAGACAAGATTGGAGGTCATGGTAAGACACAGGTACTCCAGAAGCAAGAGTCTTAGAAGCAAGAGTGGCCCCTTTTATCATGATTCCCAAAGACCCACTTGGAAAATGTGTGCTTTCTATTTCTGCAATTCTGGGCTTTGTGGGTTTAGAGGTCCTGGTTCTCCTGGAGGGAATATTTCTATCAGGGATCATAGCAAGAGTCCTATTAGACTATTAGCTAAGGCTGCTACTAGGGCACTTCAACAGTCTTGTATCTAGCAACCAGCCAGAAAGAAGAGGAGTTGCCATCCTGGCAGGGGTACTTGAGTCTGATCACCAGGAGGAAGTACACAGTGGGAGCAGGGAGGAGGGATCCCATACCATCACCCACTTGGGTGCCTCTGTGGTACTCCTTTTCCCAATTTTGGCAGTAAATGGACAATGCAGCGACTCCAGGCTGAGATGGAATCAGACCCCTCAGAGATGAGCCTGGGTCATGCTCACCAGGACGAGCAAAGTTGCTGAGGGTGAGGGGGAATCTGTTATAGATAGTAGAGGAGGAGAAGATGAGTATCAGTTGTGGGCCTGAGTTGAGCTGAGATAGCAGGGACTGTTCATTGCTGACCTTCCTCTTCTAAGTTTCTCCCAGGAAGAGAAGCCTACTGGAATCATTGGTGTGCTAGACTACCACCTTTTGTCCCGACCACAGCTTGCAGCTGCATCTGTCTACCCTGCCAGGAGCTCTGACTAAGTCTGTCCCTCTGCTTCTATGTCTGTCTATCTGTCACTACCAGTGTCCCCAGCTTGTCTCTCCATGTGTCCCTTCCAAGCTCTGACTGAGTCTGTCTGTCAGTGTCCATCTATCCATTACTGCTAGGAGTCCAAGCAGTATCTATCTCTTTGTCACTGCCACGGGCCTGCTGTGTCTGTCTGTCTGCCTGTGACTTCTAGACTTTCAACCCAGCAGTCTCTAAGGGAAGATGTTCCTTCCTACTGTGGGGGTTCATCATAACTAGGGGACCCAGGCTCATGGCCATTTTTGTTTGGCTTCAGAGCCTGAGACTGCATTTCTCTGTCCTTCAGACCCATAGGCACAAGAACCTTTGGTGTGATCATGCCCAAGGCATGGCTTGAGGTTCTTACAGCTTCCTCTTACTTCTGCTTGGGTACCAACACTGGTTGGTGTGCATCTCCAGGGCTAGATTCCTGAGAGGGGATGTTAGGGTCTGTCTGATTTACAGCCCTGGAGAGAGAGGGAGCTTTCTTTTTGGCAGAGGACTTGAGAGGGACCCACAGAAACTGCTCCAGAGCAGTCCCAGTGGGAGAAGGGCCTGAGGACTGTGAAGGTCAGCCAAGGACAGTTTCCTGGGGTGTGAGGGCAGAGGGAAGACTGTGAGTTATCTTGCTGTTGTATTGTTTCTGACTGTGGCCACAGCCTAGTTGCTACTTCCCTGGCCTCCCCTGCCCCCAGCACATTACCTCACCCTCATCTAGTCTGCTGGAGGAAAAGACCTGGGCAGTAGCCAGGACCTCCGCCAAGAGAGCTTGGGGCTGCCCCAGGCTCTGGGCTGGAGGAAGTGTGAGACACATTCCCAGAGAGCTGGACTTCCCTCCCTCCTGCTGCTTCCTTTGAAATGGTTCCCGAATCCACTACATGGGAAAAAGAGCTGGCAGCTATACTGGAGTTGAGCTCCCAGATCTCCTGGCTCCTGGATGGGCCCAGCAGTGTCCTCTTGGCTCACCTCTTTAACACTATTGTTGATAAGAATAATGATATCAACAGCCCTATCTGTGTACTTAGTGCCTTCTTATAGCCTGCTGCCTATTTTTGCCCCAAAGAGCATTTTCTAAACTTTGGAAAATTGGATGTTGCCTTTTCATCTTGACTTCTATAAAACCTGTGTCCATTTCTGTGAATCAGAGGTTAATAGCAGTGGTTGTTCCACCAGGCCCTGGCATCTGTGCAGTGGGGCCCTTCCCCAGAGATGAGGTATAGAACAGTCGCTCAGAGCAGGGGTGTTCACAGTCCCCTGAGGAGCAGATGACTGTGCACCCCCGTGGCCTAGGAGTTGGGCAGGAAAGCCCCAGAGCAGGTGTTGAGGAAGAGAGTGCTACCATGGAGGACCTCTCCATTTCCACTGGACGTTGGTTCACCCCACTTGGAGACAAGTGTCAGCCAGCTGACTGGGGTGCATTCCAGGCAGAGAGAGAGATGGTGGGAGGAGAGCTGTGGCTGGTTTGGGTACTGGGCCCCAGGGCTGATGAAGGATGGGCAGAGAGTAATGCAGCTGGGGGTGTCTGCAGGGGTTGTCAGGGTCAGTATGGCAGGGGAGGGTTTTAGCTAGATCGAAGGGCTTGGAGTTCATGCCCAGCCAGCAGGCCCATATGGAACACAGCCAGACTAATCCCCCATATGTAAGCACCTCAAGCTCTGGGTTCCCTGCAGAGCCTGGCATAGTTCCTACCACTTTGTAGGCACTCATTAAGTATTTGTGGAATGAATTAATGGGTGGCTGCCATGGGGAAAGAAGCAGGAATCTGTCTAGAGACAAGGGCCCATGGTGCTTTTGAGATGATTGTCTGCATTAGTGAGGTGGGTTGGGTCAGGGCAAGGCCATAGGAACAGAGAGAATTAGGCAGATTTGAAAGGGACTGGGAGAGTGAATGCCCCAGGACATGGTGGGGCATCAACTAGGAGACTGAGACCTCGTGAGGAACCCAGGGCAGTCCCGGGGCTCAGTCCCTCTGCCTGGTCTCTCCACATAGGCTAGCAGCATGTCATGGTGTCCTTGGGGCCTTTCAGAGGCTCCAAGGCCCGAGACTTGTGGACAAAGGCTGTGCTGCACAATGCATTGGCAAGATGCCATCCACATCTGTGTCTGGCAGGGTCCTTTGCGAGCTAACCCCCCCAAAAGGGGATGCTGGGAGTGAAGGCAGCCCCTCCACAGCTGTGACAGCATGGGGGACTGGCAAGTAATAACCTTGTGAATTTCCAACAGAAGGATACCTGGGTCATTACCAGGGGGAGTAAGGGCCAGTTAGAAGCCCAAACTTCACCTACATGCAGCCTATTTATGTGGTTAATCCTCACTTGTGCCTCATATTCCTATAATAAAATAAAACAGCAAATTTCTCCTCTTGTCAATGAGCGCACCTCATGGCAGCCTGGCCAAGCCAGCTCCCCCAAGGGCAGGCCCACGGCCCTGCGAACAAGGTCTGATCTCGGCCTAGACTTCGCAGGATTTGGGTTTTGTCTCTCAACGATTGACTTGTCAGAATGTGGGCAGTTGGGCAGGAGCGAGCAACATAGTGAAGATTTTCCAATAATGGTGAAGGCATTTGAGAAGCAAGCTCAGATTGTGTGAAGGGAGAGGGGAGACCCAGTATCTGGTGGATAAGCAGTGTCGGCAAAAGGCAGGAAAACCAACAAAATGCTGTTTATCAAAGACCTTTCCTTGGGAAAATGTTGGGCAGTACCTACTAAAGCTAAGATATGTATATCCTATGACCCGGCAGTTCCACACCACTTGCTGCATTTCCAGCAGAAATGTAAACACACACTCACTAAAATGTAGTACAAGAATGTTCAAAGAAGCTTTATTAATATTAGTCAAAAAGTGGAAACGGCCCAAATGTTGATCAGCAGAATGGGGAAATAAATTGTGAGATAGTGTTGCAATGGAATATTATACAGCAATGAAAAGGAACAGACTACAACAACATGCAACAACTGAAAAGAATTGCACAGGCATTACCAAATGAAAGAAATCAAATAAACAATAGTGTAGTATATGCTTCCACCTAAATGAAGTTCAAGGAGGGCAAAACTAGTTGACAGTGACAGAGACTGGAATAGTGCCTAGATTTGGGGCAGGGAATGCTGACTAGGAAGGAGGAAGGACAAGGAAGCCTTTGGTGGTGCTGGAAATTGTTCTGTATGTTTCTCTGGGTGCTGGTTATCTAGGTACAAACAAAAATTCACTGAACTGTACACTTAAGATTTGTATACTGGCTGGGCTCGATGGTTCAGCCTATGATCTCAGCACTTTGGGAGGCCGAGGTGAGTGGATTGCCTGAGCCTATGGGTTTGAGACCAGCCCAGGCAACTTGGCAAGACTTCGTCTCTACAATAAATTTTAAAAAAAAATTTAGCAGGGCATGGTAGTGCGCATCTGTCCTTCCAGCTACTTAGAAGACTGAGGCAGAAGGATTGCCGGAGCCCAGCAGGTCAATGCTGGGGTGACCATGAGTGTGCCACTGCACTCCAGCATGGGCAACAGAGTGAGACTCTAACTCAAAAAAAATAAAAATAAAAAGGTTTGTATATCTTCTTGTGCAATAACACAATAAAATAAAAATAAAGTAAACTTGTAAAAGGTTTTTCCCCACCTCCAGAAGAACCACAGGCCCTTGAAGCAAGTTCTGACATTCCCCTGGGTTGAGAGTCTGGTGGTGTGTTGAGGGCAGGGCCTGGAAGGTTGGTGCTGATCTTCCTTTGAAGTTGAGGGAAAAAAAAGGAAGAAAAGTTTTCAATTAATCATCTCTTAGGTTGAAAGAGCAGGTCTGAGCCAGAGATAACATCAGTGGCACCAACATGAAACTGTTTCGCTGCTCTTATCTTAAACCACAGTGAAAAATAACTTTTGAAGCTGCATCTTTCCTGGCAGCCATGGCTCAGGGTCTCCTCACAGAAGACAAATCGGTTAGCTGTTTCCGAGAGTGAGGCCTGTGCCCAGCAAACTTTCTGAGGGCCCATAGCATACCACCGGACCCTCACACCAGGGGAAAGTCAGAACTTGCTTCTAAGGCCTGTGGTTCTTCTGGAGGTGGGGAAAAGTCTTTTAAATTTTTATTTTATTTTCATTTTTATTGAGTTACTGTTAGCAGAATAGGGAATTATTGATCAGCAGAATGTTTGTGCACTTTATTGCACAAACCTGTGGGACCAGTCTCAAGGATTCTGCCTAGCTCACCTCCTGCATGGTTCTGAGGAAGTCCTGGGCATCTCTGGGCCTTGGGGGTGGGGAGCTTCCAGCATGACAGTAGGTGAGATGGCCCCTCCCCTCCCCCAGCTCCAGTCTTGGGGACTGCCCCTCTTCTGACCTGCTCTGGCCTCCCCACTCCTCTAAGGAGCAGTGCAAGCCTCAGGGTGCCTTCAGCAGTGACAGATTTTCCCGACTCTGCGTCTTCCTGGGCCTCCTTGTGTCAGGGAAAGTGGTTTGGGGCTGCAGCCTTTACATTCCTGCCTCACCCCTTCATCACAGAAAAGAAAACTGAGGCCAGGGAGAGACCCAAGCGCCAGATGTTTCATCTGTGAAGCCCATGTAACAAAGTGGGAGGGGCCCAGCCAGGAGCTGCTGGATCTAGGAATACCAGTCATGTGCCTTCAACACAAACCAGCAGCTTGCTCAGAAGCTTGGGATGGCATGATATGTCCCTATTCTCTGCAGCCCCTGCCCCTTCACTCCAATCATGTAGACCCCAATTATCCAGCACACACATGTGCAGGTAGCCAGGAATCAGAAGTAAGGGCTCTGGAACACAGCACACCTGGTTGCCCAGCCAGTCCTGTCCACTTGGGGCTGTGTGGTGCAGGCCAGATTGGTATACCCCATCTGTGACTCTATGCACAGGGCATTAATGTGAGGTTAACTGAGAGTGCCTGGACAGCACCTGCACTCTCCAAGGTCATGCATGCTGAGAGCTGTCCTGTCTGTCAAGGAGAAGCAGCCAGGCCTCTTCTGCTGTCCATGCTGAAAGAGGCACCTAGACTCTTGCCCAGGGTAGGAGTGCTCAGGGCCTTTGAGGGGACCGGCCCATTGTAGGCTAATCATCAGCATCTTGGCTGAACAACCAGCCTGGGGAATCAATTGATGCAGTGCAAAACACCACCCAGAATCTCATTTAGCCAGGGACACTGAGGATGCAAATTTTCAATAAGCGTGGGGACCACATGATGCCCATTGACCTTAGCACTCAGCCTCTCTCCTCAGATCAAGCCATTGAGAAAACTCACCTGCCATCTCACCTCTCCAGTCATCCTCCCAATTCCCTTTCAATCTTTGGCCCACAGGGGACATTCCAGCAGCAGTGCCATACTGGACCTGTCACAGGTACCTTTCCACATTGCCACATTGGCTTCATGACCATCGTTTTATCTCATAGACTGACACACTGGGCGTTTCTGTGGGTGAAGCTTTCCCCCTTCTGTGTGATCTCCCTGGGTGTGGCCATTCTGTGGCTGTGACAGAGACTACCATGGAGCTGCACATTGGGCTGTTCTTGTCCTTGAGGCCCAGCACACGAGAGAGAGCTGCATGCTGCTTTAATGTGTTTCTTGGATACCTGGTTCCAACCTCAATACTGCTGATTTCTATAGAGGGAGAGAATACCTAGGAGGCAGAATGTGGGAGAGAGTTGAGGTGGTCCCTCGGGAGGCCCCTGTGAAAGAAGGGACTATCCCCTTGTCCTGAGAGCTCTTGATGTATAGATGAGTCTTCTACTCAAGGCACCCAGCCCTGCTCTCCCTCCTGGTCTAGAGATGGGCCCAGCAAAGTCAAGAGCTTTTCCTCAGGGCCAGGCCTACCCATAATAATCTCCATGGATGGACATAGCTTGGGCCTGTTCCCTGGCCTCCTTGGAAAAGGGGGTCAATCCCAACCAATTTGGTCAGCCATGCTCCTTGGACCCAGGTATCTAGCCCAGAGCTCCTGCCATCCGGTGTGCCAGCATCTTAAAAAATCCCAAGGCAGCAGTGCCAATAGACCTCAGACCTGCCTGGGTCTTGGGAGCAGCCCCCAGATAGCCCTCCCACCTGGTTCCAACCCCCACGGGCTCCCCAGATATGAACCTATTTGGAGGGAGAACAAGGGCATATGGAAAACCCCAAATGTTCCTCAACACAAGGTCTCTCATAGGTAGCTGTTTGGTAACCTTGGCCAAGGCTTAAGACTGTCAGAGGGATAAGGGCAGTCACTTGGTGTAGTACAGCTACTTTCCCACCTGTGCCCTTCTCAACTTCTCTATTCACCAGAGGAGACATCAGAAGCTGCCTGTCAACCCACCTGACCTGTTTTTCCCCAGAGTTGAGCAAGACGCTCTGCTTGACAAAGACTGGGAACATAGACTCTGGCCTGCTTTCTGGGGCAGGCATTCACCCCACCTTTGTGGACTCTGCACCTAAGAGACTGAGGTACCTGTCTGAGGTCACATGACAGGCAAGTGGCAGACCAGTCTTATGTACATTTTGCCATTCTGAATGTGGCAGTGAGGTGCCAAGGACACACGTGCAAACTCCTAACCCTCTACTGTCAGGTCCCTCAGGCTTTATTAGGAGCTCAAGTTCAGGAGACCTCATGCTGACAAAGAGGAGGCTGGGGCAGTGAAGGGAGGAGGGATCTTCCAGCCAGCAGATCCCAGTAGCCCCATCCAGCTATGTGGGGGGCTATGTACCCCCATAGACTCTGCTGTCAGTTACAAAGGGGTGGCCTTGGGAGCCTGAGCATCCATGTGGTTCACTCAAGGGACAAGAGCTCACAGCCTTGGACTGGACCATGGGCTCTCTCCAGGCTGAAGCCACCCTGGGCTCCTGGCCCTGATCCTCAGCATCAGGGCTACTCTCTGTGTTCTGAGATAATTTGGCAACTTTGCTCAGGCACACACCTGCTATGTCCGCTCAAGGTGGAGATGAGGAGTAGTGGCCTAGGAATCCTAGGGCAAGGAATGGGGTGGGCAGGTCTGCAGTTGGCCTATGTGGCTGCAAGTCCAGTCCCAAGCTTTATAGCTGGGAAAGGTCTGTCAATGGCAGATGTTGCAGACTCCCCCAGGTCTGGCCTGGGCCAAGTTGTTATTGTAGCTTGATACCTAGTTGTATTCCAGAACAAACAGATCTCCATTTGTCCTGGATGAAGAAACTCATGGTTTGAAAGGTTTGGATTGTGGGAAGCGATTTGAATTGTGGGGTCATCCCAGTCACCTCCAATAAATTTCTCAAATGACTAGAATTAGAGCTAGAATGGAGAGTAGGGGACCAGAGCTCGGGGGTCCTGTGTGGCAGCCCTTTAGTGCCCGAGCAACTGGCAGATTCACCCCAAACAGGGCCCAGTGCTCAAGGTGTGAGGGAGCTATAGTCAGGGCAGGGGTTGTCATGCCATGGAGACATAGGAGGGTATTGAAAGGGGCTTTGCACTGGGATAGGGCCTTTGCTGTAAGGTCAGATAACTCTTTGCTGGTCCAGATGAAGCCAAGCATCTGGAGCTGTCCTTGGCCTCTGTGGGACCCCCCTCGTGTCCAGGTCCCACACTGCCCCCAGTCTTCCTCAAATAGCCAGAAAGCGCCCAGTCCTCTGAGTCATTTACCAGGGCTGACCTTTCTGTGGCACCACATTGGGCCTGAGGGGGTGGGACAGAATGGATTAGACAGAGCTTCCAGAAACTGTAGTAGAGAACAAAGGAAGGTGCTTTGAGGCTCAAGCCTTGGGCATTAGGTCTGGAGGTGGACAGGTGCTGACTGAGGCCAGGGCAGGGGGCATGGGAAAGGATATGAGATCTGAGTTCTGAAGGACACAGGGAGAAGGGGTCACAACAAGCTGATGGCACTCCTACTGTGTGCCCACTGGTACTGGAATGCAACGGAGGTTCAGAGGAGGCGGGGCTCCCACTTGCCCCATCCGGGGCCAGAGGCTTCTCCTGAGAGACCCTTGGGCCTGTGGGTCAGGAGCCCAGCAATGAAGCCATCACCCCCACCCCTCCAAGTCAAACAGGGTCCCAGCAAGACTGGACCCTGCCATGAATCTCACTCACCAGCATTTCCACTCCCTGAGCTTTATTGAAGCAGCAGGTGCAGATGTGTCAGCTACAGAATTTTGTCCTCAGGCACTACCACCCCCATTACCCACCACAGCTTTGTCTGCTGGCCCAGGACCAGCAAAGCCCCACCCCACCCCACAGCAAATTGTTCCCGAGGCTCCTCCAATCCCATTTCCTGCAGCTCTAACCCCTTAAGAGGACGGGGTCCTGGAGGCTGCCCTTGATCTTCTTACATGATTTCCATCGTTCTATGGATATGATAACACTCTGCAAGGCTTCCTTGAACTTGGAGAAATTACTTTGCTCAATAGTACAGTTCTTGGGTGGGTCTGTTGGCTGAACAAGAAATACAAGTTTAAGTCATCTTCTTAGCAGAAAAGAAATGAATAAGTAAAAGCAAACTCTTGTCCTTCCAGCCACAAGGGTCTTATAAGCCCACCACCCCTAGGAGGTAACACCAACAGTCTCTCCTATGCTGTCTGAGGGAAGAAAACTGGGGGCTGCATGGTGAGAGTAGGCCCCAGAGTCTAAGGACCATCCAAAGCCTCGAGGCCAAGGGCATAGGCAGGTCCCACAGCTGTCCAGGAGAGGGACATGAGGACCAGTGGGGTGGGAAGAGTGCACCGGGACTGTGCAATCAGTGGGCAAAAAGAGCAGCTGTCATTTCTCCAGACATCGCCCCCCCAAACTACTGCCCACCCCCACATCATGGGCTCCAAGGGTGTTCATCAGTCCAGAAGAGGTCTCAAGGACTGGGCAAACTGGAGCAAGCTTGAACTGGCTGCCCAACCAGTTTCATCACAGAGAGGACCCTTACGCCCCAGGCTGAGTCTGCGAGCAGCCCTGTCCTGACCTTTCTTAGACCTGCCCCACACTGACCCCTGTGCACAGGAGCTTGGCAAAAAGCTCAAACAGAAATCCCCAGGACTCCTGAATCTCTGTTCCCTCACACCCAGCCTTCTACTCCCCACCTACCACCCCTGTCAGTGAGTGGACTTCTTTGGGGTTGGAGACAGTTCCAGAGAACAGCCACCTGTGTGGCCAAGAATAGCACCGAAGCCCTTCCAGGTAGCAAGTATGGCCGGGCCCCTGACTGTGATGCAGGGAAATTATGTCTCAGGTTTCCCCAAGAGCAAATGGCAACTTACTTTCAGCTTTGGGCAGATTCTGGTGAGTTCTTTCATGTCCTTATAAATCTTTGTTATGTGATGGTCCCGCTTGTTGTATTTGGTAACAAGATCCTTCAGGGTGGAGGTGAAGTTCTTTGTAAACTCCCCATAGCAAAGCTCCTGAAACAGGGTTGGGGGCACTGGGATGGTGGTAGTGCACAGCGAGCACCAGCGACCCCAGCCTCCTCCACTCCCGGTCACCCTGGCTAGACAGAGCCCTGAGCCCAAGCTCAGGCTATTCCCTGATTCTCCCACAGGATACCTGTGGGCCTTGCAAGCTCTGCAGTAGAGGCAGTTGGGGGTCTGATCTCTCCCTGGGCCCAGAGTTGCACTTGGTTGGTGGCCAGAGAGCCTGGCAAAACCTGGGACCTGGCCTCTGGTTCATCTATTGGCTAAGATGGAGGCTCCATCCTCAAACTCTCAGATTTCTCACTCCGATGTCCTTTGTTCTTATCTCTTCCCTAGGCTCTGTCTGGGGTGATCCCTCTCTCCCCAGTCAAGTGTGGTCCAAAAAGTTCAAAGGGTAGCCGTTTCTTACCTCACTGGTGTTCTGGGGCCTGTTGAAAGAACCCTGGGAGAAAAGAAAAGTTGGTCAGGAACACCAAGGGCCACTGAGAGCAAAATAACATTTGATGAAGGCTCAGGCTTACCTGGTAGGTATTGTTGTCAGCCGAAAGTTCCCTCTGAATCTCAGCACAGATTGCTGTGTGATTTTCGTGGGGAGACACCATGGCTACCTTAATTGGGACAGAATGGCTTTCTGACCCCCAGAGCACACATGCCAGGAGCACATACAGGTACATGGTATTACTCGAAGGCGGCTCCAAGCTGATCCGAGCCTCGGGCTTGGCAGCATTCTGTGGAGAGGGGTACCTATATATGTGAGTCTAAGGAAATGCTAAACCTCTTATCAGTCATCACAGACTTATGAGGAAGACAGAGAGGACCTTATCACTGGGCCAGATGTGCTTTTCATGCATTTTCAACGACCACAGCACACCTCATGGATTCTTGTCTTTGCTGAAATTCAGGCTTGGTCCAAGACTTTTTACTTGCAATCATATCCAAAGTCATGACCTCTCTGCCTGAGTGTGGGTCTCTGGCCAGAAATGGGGCTGTCCACAGGTGCTGGGTGGAGCAGACCGCAAGTGGGGTGTGGGTGCATAGCTTTGGAGAGTGCCAGGCAGGACTAAAGCCCCAGCAAGCCAACTCTCCCAGGCCCACCTGTCAAGGAGAAGGCTGGCCCTGCTGCCCACTTAAGACATATGGATATATCCACTTCCTCGTAGCCCCCCTAGGGTCACACGGGAATAGGTTCAGAAACAAGACTGTCAAAGCAAGGAGAAGGAGGAGGGTTGCTTTTTTCTCAGCCTGAAGACCATGGATTTTAGGGGAAGGTGCCTGTTTGGATTCCAAACTTCATGTGAAAATAAAAGCAAGTTCCAGAAAATGCTACACCAGAGCCATGTACCAACAAATTATGAACTTACATTCTGACTCTCAGAGATTAAGATCATCTATTTTGAGGAAAGTTTGGTAAATATGCTGAGCTCTGACCCCTGTGGTTTGGTTTCTTTTTCACTGAACAGTTGGCCTATTTGCTGATTTCCCTTAGGAGTGGTTGAAGCCCTGAGTGTGAGGGGCAGGGCACGGGACACGGGGGCCGTGGCCTCTAACGGGCACAGGAGTTCTGCCTGATGCCAAGACAGGCTTGTTAAGCCAGTGACCAGCCTACCCCCAAAGAGGATGTCCCTGATCTCGGGCAAGCTTCCCCTGGGCTAGTCACTGGGACGCCCCGGTGAACCTGAGAACCTTTCTCTGGAGTGGGAACGTCCGAGGAAGCATGCCAAAGGGTGCAGAATACCCAGGCCCAGCTCTCGCCTCCCCTCTGCTGTCACAATGTTACCCCTCAGACAGCGCCCAGCCCCTAGCAGGCCCCCGGGCCCCTTCCCCACCTCCCAGCTTCTCTCCTTTTCTGCCCTGTGGGGAGGTGGGGGCACCACCAGCATTCGCTCATGGTGGAAAACAAACCAGAAAACTGTGCAAAGACAAGAAGACTTTAAATAATTTATTATTATGGTAAGACATCTTGAATAAATACAGAGTATGGGCTTAAATAAATAAATAAATAAATACTTTAAAAATACAAATATATAAATAAATAGGACCGATTTCTGCCAGTATAAAACATCCCCCATTTATCTACCACCAGTATGGCCCCGGAGCCTGTTCGTGCCACCCCCACCGAGGCTGTGGCCCATGCTTTGGTCCCTCTAAGATGAAGATCCTGAGTTTCCGGCTCTCGTTTCATGAGACAGCAGCAACCTGTGAGGTAAGCTTTGGAGCTGGCCTGCCTCACTCCTGGCTGGGCTCCCAGCAGTCAAAGGGGATGTCAAACAGAAAGTCCTTCAAGTTCTCTCTGAAAATTTTGAATGTGTTAATCTGGGTTGCACAGGAAGTTTCCTTTAAAAAAAAAAAAAAGAAAGAAAGAAAGAAAAAGAAAAAACACTT
>CAUYQG010016130.1:0-29409 GCA_963574415.1 Tarsius wallacei
GGGAAGGGATTAATGGCAGTAAATACCTGTCTGGGGATGGGGGGACACTCCTTATCAACAAGGGTGCCTGAATGAGACATATTTGTGTACCTAACCCTTAACTGTACCCCTCAATATCACAATAAAAAAATATTATATATAAAAAAAAAAAACCCCAAAAGCTCAGAACTCCTGTTTTACAAAAGACTTAATGAAAAAAGTTGAGTGACAAATGACAGACTAGAAAAACTGTATTATGATCAAAGGATTCATATCCAGAGTAATGAGCCCTTTATAAAAGCAGTTTTAAAAATTTAGCCATCTGAAAAAAAATGGAGAAAGGCTGTGAATGATCAGTTATTTATATGATTAATAAACCCATGAGATAATATTCATAGGGAATTGCAAGGGAGCCGGAATAGCCAAAACAATCCTGAAAAGAATAATATAGTAGGAGGACTCACAATTTCTGATTTCAAAACTCACTACAAAGCAGTGGTAATTAAGAAGACAGTGTGGTACTGGCACATGGACATATGGATCAGTGGAATAGAATTTTGAGAGTCTAGAAATAAACCCATACAACTATGGTCAACTGATTTTGACAAAGGTGCCAAGGCCATTTGATGGGAGAAAGAATAGTCTTTTCAGCATATGGTGCTGGGACAACTGAATACTCACATGCAAATGAATGAAGTTCAACTCTCATCTCACATCATACGAAAAAATTAACTCAAAATAGATCAAAGACCTATATGTAAAAGCTAAAACTATGACACTCTTAGAAGAAAACAGGGGTAGTATTTTCCATGACCGTGGATTTATTTATTTATTTATTTATACTGATGAACTATTCAACTAGATTCATGATCTTGAATTTAGCAAAGGATTCTTAGATATGTTACAAGCATGAGCAACAGAAGAAGAAAAAATTTGAACTCATCAAAATTAAAAACTTAAAAATACTTGAAAGGACACTGACTATATAGAACGTGGTAAGACAACCCACAGTATGAGAGAAAACATATATAAGTGAATTGTACATAGAATGTGTAAAGAACTTTTATAACTCAATAAAAAGACATACATGTATTCCAATTTAAACATTGGACAGAGGATCTATATACCAATGGCCAATAAGCACATGAAAAGAGTAGTCATTGGAGAAATGCAGTGAAAACCACAATGAGATACCACTTTTTACCACTAGGATGGCTAGAGTCAACAAGTCAATAATGTGTTGATGAGAGTGTGGAAAAATTGGAACCCTCGTATGTTGCTGGTGGAATGTAAGATGGGGCAGCCAGTCTGGCAGTTCCTCATACAATTAAACATAGAGTTACTATATGACTTAGCAGTGCTACTCCTAGGTATATACCCAAGATAAATGAAAACATATGTTCACATAAAAACTTATACATGAATGTTCATAGCATTATTCAAAAAACAGAAACAACCCAAATGTCCATCAACTTATGGATAACCAAAATGTGGTATATCCATATAATGAACTATTATTCAGTCATAAAAAGGAAAGAAATACTGGTACATGCTACAATTTTGGATGAACATTGAAAACATACACTAAGTGAAAGAAGTTGGTCACAAAAGCTTTTATATTATATGATTCTATTTATATGGAAGTACAGAATAGGGAAATTTAATATTAAATTTACTGCTATAAAGTAGTAAAGTAGGTCAGTGGTTGTGTAGGATCTGGGGGAAGGAGGAGTAAGAGGCAGGGGAGCAGTAACTAGATGGTACAGGACTTCTTTTTGAGTTGATGAAAATTTTTAAAAATATACTAAAAGCAAACAAAAAACCTCTAAAAGTGAAGTTTACCTTTGAATTATTCATTTTAAATGACTGAATTGTATAGTATCTTAATTATATCTCAATAAAGATGATTTAACATTTTTAAAAAATTTAAAAACACATTAGAAACTTCTGAATTTCATTATTAATTAGCAAGGTGCAAACTGACACACTGACGTTTTTGTTGTTGTTCAATACTTTAACACAGATTTAAAAATTAGTTTTTTTGCCATGTGTGGTGGCTCATGCCTATAATCCCAGCACTTTGGGAGACTGAGGCGAGAGGTTGTTTGAGCCCAGGAATTCGAGACCACTCTAGGCAAGGAGGTGAGACCTTGTCTCTACAATTAAAAAAAAAAGAATTAGCTGGGTGTGGTGGTATATGCCTGTAGTTCCAGCTACTTGGAAGGCTGAGATGGAAGGATCACAAGCCCAGCAGGTCGAGGCTTCGGTGGCCATGGTTGTGCCATTACACTCCAGCTGGGCAGCAGAGTAAGACAATGACTCAAAAAAAAAAAAAAAGCTATTTTGTGTGTGGATATTGATATGAAATTGGGTAAATGATCACTCTTAACTGTCTTGTAAATGGGTAAAGCATTTTCAGAAGGCAGTTTGGTAGAATTTATAAAAATATGTGCAAATTGTGCGGGACATGGTGGCTTATGCCTATAATCCCAGCACTTTGGGAGTGTCTAGACAGCATTTTAGAAGGCTATATAGCAAACTGTAGATAGTCAGATTTTCATGTTTTTACTCTTAGAAATACACTCTGTGTTACTGGGTTGCTTTAAAACAATCAATTTGAAGAAAAAGACTGTAGTATAATCTGGTAGTGAACAGAGGCTGGGATTAGTAACTTAGAGCATTAGTTCTGCTACTCTCATAGACTTACTCCCTCTCAAGTGGTTTTGTTTCTGTATATCTCACATAGCTCAGTGTTAGGAAGTAGGATTAGTACCTCATTTTTCCCCATTGTCACTTTCTGAGCTTTTCTTCCTATGTCCTTTTATAAAAATAAAATGCCTTCTGCTCCTTTGGTTCTTATGCCATTTGGTTATTTTAACCCCTCATTCATCATAGACTTCACTCAACAACTTTCCATTTCATCAGACCACCCAACATTCTGTCCTCTTACTTTCCTAACTTCCTCATTTTGGGTGATTTGTTCCTCCACCTTGCTCTGTCACCCATTTCTACAGTCACATGCATGACACAGTTTTCACCTAGAGCTGCTCCTTCTCTAAAGAATCTGGATTTTTGACTATAACATGGAATTGCTAGCTCAGT
Source organism: Tarsius wallacei (assembly GCA_963574415.1). Classification (NCBI taxonomy): domain Eukaryota; kingdom Metazoa; phylum Chordata; class Mammalia; order Primates; family Tarsiidae; genus Tarsius; species Tarsius wallacei. The sequence continues at coordinate 3,082 of CAUYQG010016130.1, forward strand.
CATTCCCATTATAACCATTCTTATTGGGACTTCCAGTTATCTGTCCCATTTTCTTTCTAGTTAATTAGCCTTCTTCCTTATCTTGCTTAGATTCTGAGTTCACTTTAGTAACACATTCCCTAAACCCTAAACTCCCTACCTCTCAGAACTTATCTGGCAGAGTCCTAACTGGATGAACCCAACTTCGATTTCTCTACAGTTAAACCCAAGTGGCTGAAAATCACAAAATAGTATAGATTTTTTTTTTTTTTTTTTACCATTTTACATTCATGATTACCAAATTCAGTAGAACCTTTCCATTGTCTGGAAACCCAGTTATGTGTCCCTGGTCAACCCACTCCTCCTTTCTCTGAAATGATCATTTCACACTTTTTTTTTTTTTTGAGTTGGAGTCTCACTCCGTCGCCCAGACTAGAGTGCAGTGGCCAGGTATAGTGGTGTATGTATGTAATCCCAATACTTAGGGAGGCCAAGGCGAGAGGATTGCTTGAGCCAAGGAGTTCCGGACCAGCTTAGGCAACACAGCAAGACCTTGACTCGACCTGCTGGGCTCAGGCCATCCTTTCGCCTCAGCCTTCCAAATAGCCGGAACTACAGGGGCGCGCTACCACACCCGGCTAAGTTTTGATTTATTGTAGAGATGAAGTCTCGCCAAGTTGCCCAGGTGGGTCTCGAACTCGCAGGCTCAGGCAATTCACTCACCTCGGCCTCCCAAAGCAAGGGATTACAGGCTGAGCCACCGAGCCCGGCCTTCCTCATTCTTCTTACCACCCTACTTCCTCCCTTTTTCTCAGAGGTTGAAATCACCTATTTGCTCCCCACTCCACAATCCACTCTGATCTGGCTTTTGTCTCTATCACTGCATCAAATAAAACTATTTACTTTTTTTTTTTTTGAGTCAGAGTCTCACTCTATCGCCCAGGCTAGAGGGCAGTGGCATGCTGATCATGGCTCACTGCAGCCTCAGCCTTCTGGGTTCAGGCAATCCTTACACCTCAGCCTCCCAAGTAGCTGGGACTACAGACATGTGCCACCACACCCAGCAAATTTTTTCATTTTTACAGAGTCAAGGTCTTGCTGTGTTGCCTAGGCTGGTCCGGAACTCCTTGGCTCAAGCAATCCTCTCGCCTTGGCCTCCCTAAGTATTGGGATTACATACATACACCACTATACCTGGCCAAATAAAGCTTTTTAACAAGAGCTTTAACATGAGACTTGTTTAACACGACAGTTGGAATTATAAAATAGTTCAGGAAGTTGGACTGATTGTATTTGAATACTGATTTCTTAGTTTGTAGCCATGTGACTTTGGGCAAGTAATTTAATCTTATAAAAATCAAAATAATAACAGTAATAATGTTCATCATGTTAACTTCCTAGGAGTATTAAATAAGTTAATATATGAGACAGTTCTTCACCCGTATATAGTGAGTACTCATTAATTGATATTATTGCTTCTACTATACCTCTGTTACTACTATGATTACTACTACTTTACAGATAAGATAGAAAACAGATAAGTTAGATGGCAATTTCTTTAATTTTTCATCTCTAAACTGCTCTAACCTGTGTCTGAGGCATTATCTTTTCTTTCCTTCCTATTACAATGTCAGATATTTTTCTCATTTAAGACTGATTCCTCCATCTTTGTTTTAGGACCTTTGTAATCTCACACTATCCAGGCACTCTCTTCAACCTTTTCTTGTGGATGCTTCCAAATGTAATTGAACATGTTTAGGTCTCTTCCATTTTACGCTAACAAAATTCCCATAACTCCTTCCTAGCCTCCAGTTATCATCCTTTTTCCTTCCTTTCTTAGCCATATTTTTCAGGACTTATCAGTGCTTTCATTTCCCCTCACTCTTCATTCCATTTGTATCTCACCTTTGCTTTATTATTGCACTGAAACATTTCTCGCTCAGATCAGTGACCTTCACATTGCTCATTCTGACATTTCTCTTCTTCAGCGTACTTGACTCTCAGCAACATCAACCACTCTTTCTTGAAACCCTTTCATCCTGTGGCTTCCACGATACATTTTTTTCTTCTTCTCTGATTATATCATGTTTGTATGCTCTTCCTTTTCTATGTGGTTTTTAAATGCTATAATTTCTCATAGCTTGATGCTAGGCTGTCTTTTCACTCTTTTCTCTTCTCAGTTCTTGTCCATATGCCCAACTTCAAATAGTACACAAAAATCTTTGATTGCTGTCACCATTATATCATTATTCATCAATCTTTCCCTTCCTCAGAAGACTTATGGGAAGACCCATGGGAATATATTTAAAATTTGAGTTTTTTGGAAGAAAGGATAGCATTATAATTTACTTACATTTTATTATTTCATTGAAATTGACCTAACTCTAAAATATAACAAAATCTAATCCTATTGGTAAGATATATTCCAATAATATGTAATTGGAATAAAAAAGTTGTTAATATGGGTGTCTAAAATTACTATTGTATGAATTAACAATCGTGAGACTGTCCAAGTTCATTAATAATCAAATACGGTACACAAAACTATTTCCTTGCACTGAAGAAAATGATATGAATATTTATAGTAGTAATAACAATGATACTCACAAGAATATAGTCTCAACAGAAATATTTTTTATGCAACACACATTAAAAACAAAAAGAGCAAAACAAAAAATCCAAGGACAAACCGATTCTGATGTCATTATTTCCACGAGTTTTTTTTTGTTTTTTTTTTAAATCAAGGTCTCATTCTGTTGCCCAGGCTGGAATTACAGTGGCACAATCATGGCTCACCGCAGCCTCAGCCTCCTGGGCTCAGGTAATCCTTCCGCCTCAGCCTCTTTAGTAACTGGGACTACAGGTGCGTGCCATCATGCCCTGCTAAGTTTTTGATATTTTGTAGAGATGAGGTCTTGCTATGTTGCCTAGGCTGGTCTGGAACTCCTAGGCTCAAACAGTTCTCTTGCCTCAGCCTCCCAAAGTGCTGGGATTATAGGTGTGAGCCACTGTGCCTGGCCCCAGCTGGGATTTTACAAATGTGACATTAATTTAGAACACTTAGAAAATGGAAAGCTCCTACTTCATCTTCACTGTCATGTTAATATTATCTAGTAGGCTGTGATTTGAATCTTCATTGGACTCCCTTTATAGTTGTTATCGTATTTGACTGATTTTGGTGACATTAAGTTGCTTTTTGGAACATGTTCACTATTTAATTATTGAAATCCTTTTCCCTTTTAACCTGTTCTTCCAAAGCTGCTTTGATTTTTTAGGAGACAGTATGCCAGACATGCTGGTTAGCCCAGTATTATCAGACACAAGGAACCTTCTGTCAGAGGGATTGTTGTGTCTGGCATAGGACCAATTGGGCACAGTATCATAGCTTGCCTGGCAGAGGTCTAAGCAGAGGGGCATAAGATCCCTGGCAGGGTGAGAGTAGCAAGGGTGGTGTCTTAGGTTGCCCAAGTAACTCTGTTTTAGTTAGGATTCTGACTAGCTGGGAAAACATACCTCTTTCAGTGGTCTTGGTGAAGCCTTATGAATTTAAGAGCAGGAGCAGAAAAAGGCTTTTATTCTGTGAATGTCTTGCTTTTTGCTATATACATTGTTTTATTGGTGGAAATCTTAGATTTCATTGTTTAGTTTCCTTTCCCCTTCATTACTGAGCACAAATTATTTTTTATAAATTGAGGTGGGAGATGGGTTTGAATTACTAAAAGTTAGTATTGTGATTATCGACGTGTAGATTCTGAGGTGTCTGCTACCAACTAATAATGGTACCAAGACAAACTCTGAATGCTCACTGTATATGCCTGGGGATGAATATTAACATGATTAATGTTACTCAAAATAGGATATTAGAAATTATTTTCACATTTGTCGTATAACTAGGAGATTTCTGTCCTAGTTATAAATGTATTCGGTTGTTTTCTGTGTTGTTAATAACACCATTAAGCAAATATATTCTTTTGTAGAACACAATTTTAGGCCCTGGAAATACAATTAGTAAGTCATAGTCTCTGCATGGGCAGCATCTTGCTGGAATTTAACATGTCAGAGATAACTACAGTAAAATACAATACACTACAACAGGTGATTGAAAACAGGTAGTAAAGAGGAGTATTTGCTAGGATGGGAAGAGCAGTTAAGGCAGTTTTCACAGAGAAGATGATGTATAAACTAAGTCTCTGGCACCATGTAGAAGTTCTAAGCAGGAAAGTGCATTCCAATCAGAGGAGATAGCATGTGTAAATGTGTAGAGGTATATGAAAGTGTGGCACATTGCAGAGTTGTTAGAAATTATTATGGAAATGGTTTATAATAGCTAGTAGCATATGCATGAACAGTTAAGTTGTGCCAGACACTGTTCTAACTTCTGTGCCTATTTAAATTCACGTAATCTTCATAATAATACTAAGATAAATATTATTGTTATTCCCATTTTAAAGATGAGGTGACTGAGGCAGAAAGAAGAACTCATATAAGGTCTTATAGCTATTAAGTTTCACAGCTGACATTTGAGTTCAAATTTCTGGCTGGTGCTCTAAATCAGGGGTCATCAAACTATAGCTCACAGGCCAAATTCAGCCCTCTACTTGTTTTTGTATGACCCACAGACTAAAAATGGTTTTTGCAAAAAAGCAAAAGCATAATATTTTGTGTTGTATGAAATTCAAATTTTAGTGTCCATAAAATTTTATTGGGATACATCTAGACTTATTGGTTTAGGCAGCTTTTACATGACAGTGATGGGGTTGAGTGTGAGAGAGACTATGATCTACAAAGCTTAAAGTACTTTCTCTTTGACTCTTTACAGAGAAAGTTTGCCAACCCCTGCTCTAAATCAGTGTACTCTACTGCCTCACAGTATATTGTGTTTTATTAAATAACATAAAGAAGAGCATATGTTAATAGCAATACTTGCATTTATGTCCTAGTTATCTTTTTAAAAATCTGTTTTCATATTTTATTATTGCATGTGTCCTCACATCAACCCTGAAATAAGAGGAAGGTTAAGTTTTGTGCTTTCTGACTTACAGCCAGGAAATTTTGTTGTGGAAAGACTGAGATGGGCTGTGATATTAAAGTCAGACTCTTTTGCCTGTACAGTATCTTGTAATGGCCCCCATTCTGTTCCGAAATTTGTCCTCTACCTCTGTCCTAGATACGCAGTTGCTCAGATTTTGGGCTTGAAGCCACTCCATAAATGAGACAGTTGAGACAGATTGGAAGAGTAAGGTAACACATACTCTTTCCTTAAACCTTCGTCACTTCTGCAGCAGTGTTTGAAATTCTGTCTTGGCAAGCTTCACCTAATTCTGAGCACACTGCCAGCAAAGTGCTCCAGGAGGCTTGGATTTGATTGCAGATAAGTAAGCTCTTACCATCAAAGGAGATGGGGTGTTTCTCATTTTCATTTCTATAAAGGGATGCCATTGCTTTGCCAGGCTGTGTGGAAAGTCTTTGCCTTAACAGTGAATCTTGAATCCTTTTTCAGGTTTCACCTGTCCATTATTCTACTTTTGGAACATGAGGTTTCTACCTTTTTGCTGTTCCTGATCTTTTCCTGGGCTTAGGAATACCTTCTTTTAGCAATCAAATCACAGAATCTTTTCTTGTTGCCTTGGCACCACCACTAAGCTAGTCAGGGAGAGTAGAATCTAACTCAACGTGATTTCAAGGGATGTTTATGTTATTTATTGGTTTGTATTTTTAATTCCATTTCCCTTCCTCTAGGACATAGCAGTCTGAAAGTTGAACTATTGGTCATGCTTCTTACATCAATGAACTAGATGTTTTCAGGAAAAAAATTATTTAGATTTCCAAAATCTTAGTCACTAGTGAGTGTCTTCTCTTTTCAGCTCCAGTAGTGAATTTACATTGTCAGATATATAAAGTTAATTATACCAGATTTGGATGTGAAGGTCCAGTAGAAACAAGATGCTGCTTTTGGAGAGGTCAACTATGTTTCTGCTCATAGCCAGCATTTCCTTGGCCATGGGCAGTGCTGAGGTCATAGCAGTGTAGAAGAACATTTCTCTGTCCTCAGGGATGCAACTCAAACACCTACAGTGATGGGTAACAGGTGTAGACATTTGACAAAATTCAGTGAATGTATGCTTAAGATATATGCTTTTTATGGTATGTAAACTTTACTTCAAAATAAAAAAAATTATAAGTATTGAAGTCTAGTTAATATGCATGGTTTGTATTTGGAGAAATTGTTATTAATGTCTGAAATGGGATAAAGGGATGAAGAGATAGATACATAATAAAGCAAGTATATAGGACAGTGTTAATGGTGGACTCTTGCTTGTGTGGGTATGTGGGTGTTCACCATGAATTCTTTTAACTTTTCTGTATGTTTGAATATTTTCACAATAAAATTTTTTGGGAAAATGAGAAAGTAAAGGGAATGGGCAAATGATGTAAGTTAATAAAGCAGACTACATATAACACAGTAGAGAGTATTGGGGCCTGAGGCAATGAGATACTTATGCCCTGTCTAAAGAAGGCAGCTGCTACTCAACTCCAACTTTGTAGGAATCTGTCCCTAATATTGTCAGATATTCTAATTTTTATAAAACAGTTTCAAATATAGAATTCGTGTGTGTGAAACATCTTTATTTTTAAAACACCATATGGGCCAAGCACAGTGGATCATGCCTGTAATCCCAGCACTTTGGGAGGCCAAAGCAAGAGAATTGCTTGAACCCAAGAGTTTGAGACCAGCCTAGGCAACACAGCAAGACCTTGTATCTACAGAAAAATAAAAAAAGGTGACCAGGCGTGGTGATGCACAGCTGTAGACAGTCCTAGCTACTTGGGAGGCTGAGGCAGAAAGATTGCCTGAACCCAGGAGGTTGAGGCTGCAGTGAGCTGTGATCATGCCTGAGAGACAGAGTGAGACTCCAGCACGCCTCACACACACACACACACACACACACACACACACACACACACACACACCCCAAAACCATATGGGCCAAACATCTTTCCTTCCTCCCTCCCTCCCTCCTTCCCTCCCTTCCTTTCTTCATTTGAGTTGGGGGTCTCACTCTGTCATCCAAGCTGGAGGGCACAATCCTGGTTCACTATAGCCTCGACTTTCTGGGCCCAAGCTATCCTCCCACTCAGCCTCCCAATTAGCTGGAACCATAGGTGCATGCCACCACACCTGGATAATTTTTTTAAAAATTTTTGTAGAGATGAGGTCTCACTATGTTGTCCAGGCTGGTCTTGAACTCCTGGGCTCAAGCAATCCTTCCACTTTGGCCTCCCAAGGTGTTGAGGTTAGGTGTGAGCCACTGTGTCCAGCCAATATTTGGAATTTACCAGCTGTTTTTCTATTCCAGATATTTCAGTGTTAGAGAAGAAATTTCTAGGTGTCCTCTTGAGTTGTAAAATCACTATTTGTTATCACTTTCATGTGCCTTTAAAGAGATTTCAGTTGTAGCTGAGACCTTGTACTCTAACCTCAATTCCCCTTTTGTGTGGTCTGCTGTACAATGAAGCCTTGCCAGGGCCATGCTATGGTATTCATGACACTGACCCAGCCAGGACTTTGCCATGGAGCAGGGAACAGCTGTGAGGTAGGGCTGGTTGGCAATGATTTCCCTGGGCTCACTTTAGGATTATTTAATATGGAAAGGACAGCAGTACATGCTAGTTTGCTGCTCAGATATAGTTCCTGGATGTAAGTCACTTAGATTTAAGAGATATTACACTAGCTGGGAATCAGAAACAGAAAAGATGTCTAAGACTTCCTTAGATTCCCTGTTCTAAGTGGTATCACAGTCCACCCAGGGTTCTAAACTCTTAAAAATCTCTGTTCTTTCCAACCACTGGCTTTCTAACAAGTCACCCTGTTTTATCCACTGTACCTTAGGAGTACTTCTCAAATCCATCCCCTCTCCAGCGTCTCCACTGCCAATACCTTACTTCAACCTCATTTTCTCTAATCTGAATTACAGTTTTCTAAGTGGTGTCTCTCATGGTTTTTTCCTAGCAGTTCTATCTTCATATAACACTGCAGTTATCTTTTTCTTTTTTTCTGAGTAGAAGTTTCACTCTGTCCCCCAGACTGGAGTGCAGTGGCACACTCGACCACCGCAGCCTTGACATGCTGGGCTCAGGGGATCCTTCTGCCTCAGTGTTTCAAGTAGCTGGAACCACAGGTACGCGCCACCACGCCTGGCTAATTTTTTGATTTGTTGTAGAGACAGGATCTCACCAAGTTGCCTAGGCTGGTCTTGAACCCTTGAGCTCAGGCAATCTTCTCGTGTCAGCCTCCCAAAGTGCTGGAATTACAGGTACCTGTCACCACGCCCGGTCTGCAGTTATCATTTTAAGATAAAATTCTGGTAGTATCACCTTCTGGTTTAAAAACCTCAACACCTCCCTGTTGTCTTCAGGATAAAGGTTTAACTCTTTGTCATGGGATGGGATATAGGGACCTTCATAGCTGCCAACCTATCCTACCAGCTACTATTCCTTCAAATTCCCATTAGCCTATAGGGTCAAGTTCAAATTCTTCAGTATAGCAGATGAAGCCCTACTCAAATTTCTATGCATGCGCCCACCCCATCTGAGTACAGACATGCCAGACTCTTACCATTCTAAAAAAAACCTGACTTTTTCTTCCCCTTCCAGACCTTTGCATATGCTGTTCCCTTAGTTTAAGATTCTCTCTATCACTGCTTTTTTCAGCAGGCTAACTCTTCTTTATAACTCAGGTAAATAACATCCATACTGGGAGGTATTCCCTGTCACCCTTAGACAAAGTCAGTAACTTCTTACTTTGCAGTGTAGCACTTTGTACTTATCTTTTTTTCATCATTTGCAGCACTTCAGGCCTGGGTTCTTGTTTCCAACCCAGGAGGAATGAGGGACATGGACCATCAGAAGTTGAGAAAGCTAGATTTATTGAGGGACAGAAAAGCTTCCAGAGAGGGAGGGGACCCAAGGGGGTTGCCCTACTTATCTCGTTTTAAAAAATTTTTTTATTGTAGAGACGAGGTCTCTCGCCAAGTTGCCCGGGCTGGTCTCGAACCCACGGACTCAGGCAATCCATTCACCTCGACCTCCCAAAACGCTGGGATTACAGGCTGAGCCACTGAGCCCGGCCCCTACTTATCTCTTTTTAATATTAGAGTATGACTTCTGTTGCATTGTATCATTTACATGTCTCTTTCTAGTACTAAATGGTAAAGTCTTATTTTTGACTTTTACAACTCCCACAAAGAACCATGTCTAGCATAATACAGGCTGTAGTATATATTTGTTATAGTCAGGGAACACTGATTACTGAGACAAATTCTTAACCCGTTCTTTAGTAATGTGAGTCAGTGTCAGATCCGGAACTTAAATCTGTCTTCTCATAGTTTCTGCTCATGCTAACAATAGACTTGATGAACACACAGCGGCCAGTGACTCTGTTAAGGTAAAACCCAGTCTGTAGCCCCTGAACTTCCTTTACCTGCTATGGGAATCAGCTATAGGAATCCTGACCCATTGTTTTTCCTTTCCTCTAATTCTAACTTTAAAAATTTCTTCTCTTATTAATGAAACCTGACTGTGGTCTGTTTGCATCTACAGGAACTTACATAGAGTTTACACTATATTTATGTTTATTTATTTATTGAGTTGGAGTCTCACTTCGTTGCACAGGCTGGAGTGGAGTGCAGTGGCATGCTCATAGCCACCCCAGCGTCGACCTGCTGAGCTCAGGCAATCCTTCCACCTCAGCCTTCCAAGTAGCCGGAACTACAGGCACATGCTACCACGCCTGGCTAATTTTTGATTTATCGTAGAGACGAGGTCTTGCCAAGTTGCCCAGCTGGTCTCGAACCCGTGGGCTCAGGCAATCCACTCGCCTTGGCCTCCCAAAGTGCTCGGCATATATTTATTTTAAGGATATCATTTTTGCTCTTTCTTGTGTAGAAGGGAGTGTCTCTTGCTAACTCTTAGCGACTGTATAAGGGTTATAATCATAATAATGCTAGCTAACATTTACATAGCATTTAACCATGTCTGAGACACTAAGTGTTTTTTATATATATTAGCTTATTTGATCCTAATTGGAACCCTATCAAGTAGTTACTATGATTGGTGTAATAATTTTACAGATGAGGAATTTGAAGCATACAGAAATAACTTGTGCCAAGAACATAAAACTACTAACTGATCTCAAACCAGATAAAGTGGGTACCAAAGGGAGGCCCAAACTTTACCTATATGATGACTTGATGACTAATCCTGAATTACACCCCACATCTTTAAAATAAAATAAATTAAAACAAACAAGAAAAAAAAAAAAACCCACTAACTGGTAGACCTGGAATTTGAACCCAGGAAGTCTTGTTTCATAGTCTGTGTTCTTAACTGGTATACTGTACTGTGTAGGGTTATATAGTTGCTTTCTCTAGTATCTTCTACATGTAGGGAGAACATATCAGTATATGGTATGGACTAGTATATTATTAGCCTTGACTATATAAAACTTTTTTTTTTTTCATGTCGGGGTATCACTTTGTTGCCCAACCTGGAGTATAGTAGCATGATCACGGCTCACTGCGGTCTTGACCTACTGGGCTCAGGCGATCCTTCCACCTCAGCCTCCAGAGTAGCTGGGAATATAAGCATGCACCACCATGCCCAGTTAAATTTTTTTTTTTCTTTTTTAGAGGTCTTGCATGTTGCCTAGGCTGGTCTGGAACTCCTGAGCTCAAGTAATCCTCCCACCTTAGCTTCCCAAGTGCCTGTATGAAACTCTTATTGAAAATAATTTGGGAAAATAATAATCTCTTATTGATACCTCCTTTTAGGGATAAAATTCGGTGTGCTGATTTATACTTCCTGCAATTAAAATTTCTATAATTTCTTCTGGCTTTCATATCTTACCCAACTCAGGTCCAGAATTGCCTTCCTTGTTTTCCCCAGGCCTACTTGACAACTATGGAGCATTGCCCATGCCATAGCTTTCAGGCTGTGCACTAGTGGCTTGTGAAACACTTGTTTATGGGCACAGAGTGATCTGGAGTTAAATAGAAAAATCCCGCTCCATGGGACAGCAACTTACTCTACATGCCAAGTTGGCAGCTGGGTAGACCTTTGGGGGGCTGTGGTTAAGACAGGTAGCCAAGACATGAGGGAGACTTTTAATCCAGACTCATGCAAATAAATAGAGTGGTAACCAAAGCACTTAAAGGGTTATTTGCATTTTGTGTTTAATCTAGTTAGTAGTAACTAACTCAAATTGACCAATTTGTCACATTCCCATGTGAAATTATTGGAGGACTAGACTAAGTATCAATATGCTAAAGTAAATTTATTTTTTAGGGAAATGGTATCAGGCATTAAAAATGTTCTATGAGCCAAGTGGTATCTTGACCCTGACCCATGAACTCTATTTTGGACACCTCTAAATTGGTAGGTAGAAAGCATTTAGGTAGTTCTTCAACAGAATATGTGACCATAAATAAGTCATTTAACTTTCCTGGGCTAAGTTTCTCTATCTGTAAAATGAAAGGTCCTAATGCTTATTGCTCTGACAACCCCATTCTTTCTTTCCTTTATTTGCTTTGTTATAATAGATTTTGTTATAATAGATTTTTTCCCAAGGAAGCTCTTTTGATCAAGTCTGTTAAGGTAAATTATTCCATTACTTAGTGTGTCTCAGTTCTTATGTGCAGAATTTATAAGAAGGCAAGTTTAGCAGGACTTTCTTACATATGTTTGTGTGTCTGGTTTATGTAACTATATATACTGCCTTGACTTGAGAGAAAGTCATACTTGAGTTTTATACCACAATCACTTGGCCTCATTTGCTTTTCCCCAAAATTAGGATTATTAGCAAGTAGCATAGTACAAATTTGAAGATTGGAAGTGTAAAACTTCTGTTTGAAGAGGACCGGTGAGCTTTGAGGAAATGCAGCTTTGGCGGTTCCTGTAAGATAACCTAATGAGCTTTTCTTCACTCAGGCAAATAAAAGCATGGGGACTAGAGAAGGTTGAGGGAAGCATCATTTTTTAAAATTTTAAAATTTTTATTTTTTTGAGTTGGAGTCTCACTCTGTCGCTCAGGCTGGAGTACAGTGACACGCTCCCGGCTGCCGCAACCTCGACCTGCTAGGTATAGGGAATCCGTCCACCTTAGCCTTCCAAGTAGCTGGAACTACAGTCAGGCACCACAACGCCCGGGCTAATTTTTTGATTTATTTTAGAAATGAGGTCTTGCCAGGTTGTCCAGTCTAGTCTCGCACCCATGGGCTCAGGTAGTGCTCTCATCTCGGCCGCCCAATGTGCTGGGATTATAGGTGTGAGCCCCTGTACCCAGCTGGAAACATTATTTGAAGGGTGGGGCTTGGGACATTTAGAGGAGGCTTTGTTAGAATCGATAATATACATCTATAATACTGAGTGATCTATTACAGAAACAAAGAACTGAGTATCACATGGTCTCACTCATAAGTAGACCTTGAACAATTAACATAATATTATAAGTAAGTGATTGGCAGTAGTGGGAAACTGCCAGGGTATGGGGGGCACACCTCATCAATAAGGGTACCTTCACAATGAACATTTGCATACTAACCCTGAATTGTACCCCATATCTTTAAAATAAATAGTTAAAAAAAAGAATCTATAATATACACATTTAAACAAATATTTTATTTGGGGGTTATGGGGTACAAGTGGGGATTTACTGTATAAGTAGGTTACATGCAGGTGAAGTTTGGGCTTCTAACTGGCTCTCTCTCCCCCTGATAGTGGACCAGGTACCCAGCGTGTTGTCACATGCCTCCCTCCCTCCTTTCTCCCTCCCTTCCCTAGCAGTGTCTGGGGTCTGCCAATCTCAACCTTGTGCTAGTGTGACTAGTGTTCAGGACCTGCTTATGAGTGAGGAAATGTGGTATTCAGTCCTTTATTTCTGCAATGGTATGATGGTCTCCAGCTGCATCCAGGTTGCCCCAAAGGCCATGATTTTGTTCTTCTTCATGGCCACATAATATTCCATCATGTATATGTACTATATTTTCTTTATCTGTCTCTCTCAGTGGTTGTCTGGGTTGGTTCCATGTTTGTGCTGTTGTGAATAGTGTTGCAATACATATGCATGTGCAGATGTCTTTTTTGTAGAGTGATCTATGTTCTTCCGGGCATATTACCAGGAAAGGGATTGCTGGATCATATGGAAGCTCAATTTTCAGTTCTTTGAGGAATTGCCATGCTACTTTCCATAGATGTTGAACTAGTTTACATTCCTACCAATGGTGTAGAAGTGTCCCCCTTTTCTCCGTAGCCATGCCAGCACCTGTTGTTTTTTGATTTGTTAGTGATCGCCATTCTTACCAGTGTTAGGTAGTATCTCATTGTGGTTTTAATTTGTATTTCTCTGAGGATTAGTGAGGGTAAGCAATTTGTCATGTGTTTATTGGAAGCTCGTAGAAATGTCTGTTCATGTCATTTGCCCACTTTTTAATAGGGTTGTTTGTTTTCTCCCTTTTAATTCGTTTGAGTTCCCTGTAGGTCCTGGATGTTAAGCCTTTGTTTGTTGCATAGCTTGTAAATATTTTTTTCTATCCCATGAGTTGTCTCTTTATTCTTTTGATGAACTTTTCAGTTTGATAAGGTCCCATCTGTTTATCTTAGCTTTTGTTGTGATTGCTTTTGAGGACGGTCATAAATTCATTGCCTACTCTGATATCCCAAAGGGTGTTCCCTACATTTTCTTATAAGATTCTTATAGTTTGAGGTTTTGCATTTAAGACCTCGATCCATTTTGAGTTGCCAAGGATGATATAAACAAGTGGAAAAACATCTCATGCTTACGGTTTGGAAGAATCAATATTGTCAAGATGTCCAGCCTACCCAAGGCAATCTACAGAGTCAATGCAATCCCTACCAAATTGCTTACATGGTTTTTCACAGGCCTAGAAAAGATAATACAGAATTTCATATGGAAGCAAAAAAGAACATGAATAGCAAAAGCAATCCTCAGCAAAAGGAACAAAGCTGGAGGTATCACACTTTCATATTTTAGACAGTATTACAAGGCTACATCTTTTGGGGTATTATGCCAGTTTACTGAGAAGAAAAGTCTTGATCAGTGTGACACTCCATGGAAAATTCTTTACTTCTGCTGTCTGTCTTGAAAGGGTACAGATCTGTGTCCAGAACCTGCCTGACCACTGAGTACATAATCAGATATAGTTCTTACCATCTGGAAGCCAAACTGTCTCTGCCCTGGTGTTGTGAATCTTTCACACAGGGCTGACAGTTGCTGGGGTCACCTGTCATGTTGGAGCAGACTGCCTTTATAATTCCCACTTAAGCAGTAGTTACACTATATCATGATTGGAATGGAGAGACAGGTACTTGGAAGGATTGATTCAAGTACTGGATCAGTCATTATTAACTACTAATCATAGGTTCTTGCATTCAGGGATTCACCCAACTGCAGTTAGAAAATATTTGGGAAAAATACCAATACAATAACTTAAAAAGAATACAGATTTTAAAAATACAGTATCACAACTATTTACCAAGCATTTACATTGTACTAGGTATTACAAGTAACTAGGTATTATAAGATTCATAGAGATGATTTAATGAATATGCATGTGTGTAGATTATATGCAAATACGGTACCATTTTCTCTAAGGGACTTGAGCACCTGCAGATTTTTGTGTCCCCGGGGAGTTCTGGAACCAATCCCTCATGGATACTCAAGGACGACTGTATAATTTATTGGTATATGATGAGGCTACCTAGTTGGGGCAAGGAGACTTTGAGCTTAGAGATAATGTGTTTTATAGGAACCTCATCAGTTAATATTGCTACTCCAGTTTCAGTCCTCAGCCAGAATATCTTTAGCAGAATATATACTGTGAGAGCTATGATCAGGTCTTTCAGTGTTTTGCTATTTGAGCTAAACATTAGTTAAAACAAACAAAAAACTTTCTAAAAATTAATTTATTGATCACTTTTTAAAAACTTTCTGGATTTTTAATTTTTATTTTAAAGATGTGGGGTACAATTCAGGATTAGGTATACGAATGGTCATTGTACAGGTGAATATTGATCACTTTTTATCTGACAAAGAAGGGATAAAACACTGCTGTGATTTTCTTTTATTTTTTTGAGCCGGAGTCTCACTGTGTCGTCCAGACTGGAGTAGAGTGGCATGCTCATGACTGCAGCCTCTACCGGCTGAGTTCAGGTGATCCTTCCACCTCAGCCTTTCAAGTAGCTGGAACTACAGGCATGTGCCATCACGCCCAGCTAATTTTTTTTTTTATTCTAGAAATGAGGTCTCGCCATGTTGCCCAGGCTGGTCTCGCACCCAGGGGCTCAGGCAATCCTCTCACCTCGGCCTCTGTGAGCCACTGTGCTTTTCAGTTAATAGCCAGGAGTGAGGATATGGCATACTATCTAGGTTCTAATTTCCCATCTATGCCAATTGTATTAGTTTTCTGTGGCTTCTGTAACAAATTACCACAGAATTGGTAGCCTAAAATAACAGAAAATTGTTCTCTCACAGTACTAGAGGCCATAAGTCTGAAATCAAGGTATAGCAGGGCCATACTCCCTCTGGACTATATGTATATTGTATGTATATACCATATTTTGCTTATCCATTCATTCATCAATGGACTGTTGGATTGCTTCCATGTTTTAGCTATTGTGAATAATGCTGCTGTGAACATGGCTGTACACATAACTCTTTGAGATCCTACTTTCACTTCTTTTGAGTATATGTCCAGACCTCTCTTGAGTATATACCCCAAATTCTATTTTTGAATAGAGTAGAAATGTTCATCTTTTTTAATTTTTTCGTGGAACTGCCATGTTCTTTTCTATAGAGACTCCACCATTTTATGCTCCCATCAGCAATGTGCAAACATTCTAATTTCTCTATATCCTTGCCAATACTTTTGTCATTTCAGTTTTTTAATAATAGCATCCCAATAGGTATGAGGTAGTATCTCATTGTAGTTTTAATTTACATTTTTCTAATTATCAGTGATGTTGAACATCTTTTCTGTGCTTATTGGCCATTTATGTACTTTTAGAGACATATTCAAATCCTTTGCCCATTTTGAGTCAGGTTTTTTGTTGTTGTTGAGTTTAGGAGTTCTCCATATACTCTGGATATATATATATTTTTTGAGTTGGAGTGTCACTCTGTCACCCAGACTGGAGTGCAGTGGCCACTCCCGGCCACCGCAGCCTCAACCTGCTGGGCTCCGGCGATCCTTCCGCCTCAGCCTTCCAAATAGCTGGAACTACAGGCACGCACTACCACGCTCGGCTAATTTTTGATTTATTGTAGAGATGAGGTCTCGCCAAGTTGCCCAGGCAGGTCTCGAACCTACGGGCTCAGGCAATCCATTCACCTCGGCCTCCCAAAGCGCTGGGATTACAGGCTGACCTACCAAACCCGGCCTACTCTGGATATCAATCTCTTAACAGATATATGATTTGCAAATCTTTTCTCCCATTCTATGAGTTGCCTTTTTACTGTAGATAGTGTCTTTTGATGTATTCTCCCAACGCTTTTGTCAGCATGAGTTTTTGAAACCAAGTCAAGTATGGGATGAAAAATCCAAACTAGTAGGTGTTAGGCTGCCCTACGACCAGCTTTTAGTGTAACATTTGCCAGGAACCTGGAGTTGGGTTTTGTGGGGAAGAGAGTTGTTCTGAGGCTGAGGCAGGTAGTATTAGCAATATTCTGAGACACAACAGCAAGGTCAGTTCTGAAAGTCGGCACTTGGTGGCGGTGACAGTTGCAGACTATTTTGGGAACCAAGGAGGCTTTGTTTTGCAAGGTCTTCTCTGTACTCCCAGATTTAACTCTGGCACTGATCAACCATCAACCATTTTTGCCTTTGATATAGAGAGAGCAGTATCAGATACAGTAGAGAAATCACAGTACTCTTTCTACATTTTATTGGCAAAATCAAGTATTTTTCCTTGGAAATTGTCATTGCCAGACAGATATGACAGAAATGCTGATTTTAGGAAGTCTTAACATCTTACCTCATACCTTATAACTATTTTTATAAATAGTTCTTTTGGACTAATAGTTAGGTCACATTTCCATTTCTTAAGGATCTTAGGACAAGTTGTTACTTTAATAATATTCTGTGTATCTTCAGTAATACAAAATAGAAGGAAATGGACTTAAACCACAACAGAAGGAATTTGGGTTAAAGGCAAAGAAGAATTACCCCATTGTTGTTATGGGTAACATCAAAAGCTTGTTTAGCCTGCTTCCCCCAAAAAAGGAAAGACCTTTGTCTGGAAGGTCTAGCATAGCTCTATGTAGGCATGGTGTTGACATCCATGTCCCTGGACACAATTTTATAAATGGGTGAAACTGCTCATCTACCATGCTTTAGTTGTGAATGAGTCAGCAGCACAGCTGCAGATAGAGTGGATAGAAGGGCATCTAAATTTAGTCATTATTCACTTGAGAAGGTTTTCAGGGACGATTCATCTCTCATCCATGCTTTAGTCATATTCCTTCTTCTGGAGGCAAAGAGAACAGCCGCCACTCCAAGGTATTTAATGAGAGTGAGTGTACTACTACTCTGTTGATTGGTTTCATCTACAAGGATGATTCTCCTTTAGCTTAACCATGGTACATTTATAGCTCCTGAATTTAGGAACCCATAGGATTCTGAACATTAGGGAATTTTCTGAAGTCAAACTTGCAAATAAATTCCAGAATCTTGCTATTCAAAGACATTTTTAACCAAACTGTTTTCTTCCCATAAGGTACTGAAGGTGGAGATGGGCTATGATGGGTGAGAAATAAGTACGTTTTGTGTTTTTTTCCATGGGGAAGTTGCTGTTTGCTAAATGATTGGCTTAAAAAGCAAAGACAGGAATGATTCCAAAGGCTTATCTCCTTTAATCCTTATAAAACCCTATGAGATAGGTGGTATTCCCAATGCTATAGATGACTGCATACACTAATAGGTAACCCACTCAAGATTATACACATTAGCAGAGCTGGTATGCAAACCCTGGTCTGTCTGATTCCAAAGCTGGTGCTTTTAACAATATACCATCCCTTACTTTGTAGAGGGTACAGGCAACGTTTTAAATTGTTGGCCTACTTTATTTTCTTTAAGATGTTTCCTCAGAGATCAATGATTACCAAATTACATTTTAGATTAGGCCGTTTTTGTTGTTGTTGTTGTACTTTCAAACTTTCTTACAATGTCATTCTCATAAAAAAATTGTATCAAGCTGGGTACAGTGGTATGTGCCTGTAGTCCCAGCTACTCAGGAAGCTAAGATGGGAGGATACCGTTAGCTCAGGAGTTTGAGAACAGCCAGGCAACATAGTGAAACCCTGTCTCAAACACATTTTTTTTTTTGTATCAAGGATTTGAGATTTATAGACAACAATATCACACAATTTAAAGTGAGAGAACAGAAGTAGTGATGAGGTAAAGGAGATTAAGGAAAGGAGGGGAGATGTAGGAGGCAAGGAAAAAGAAAAGTTTTCTCCTATTTGATACCTGGACTAGCTGGGCTTATTTTAGGACCTTTGGAATTTGGCTGCTGTCATCTTCAAAGGGCAAAGAATGATCTTGAAAACATTAGCTTTCAAAAGTTTGCCTGATAGTGGTGTGGCCCTTGGAGCTAAGTTTTTGTACCATTCTTCTTTCAGAGCCAAAGAAATTTTGCAACCAAGCAAGAAGCAGTTGATCCAGCTGCCATGGGTTACATAGGTTAAGATGGCACTTTTGACCTTCTTGATATAGGAGTTATTAACCTTTAAAACAGCTTCTTCTCTTTGGACTTCAGGACCTTTTTGAAAAGTGCTCCTTTCCATCCTTTCACTTAAAAATCTTTATTTTTAAATTTAAAAAAATTTTTTTTGAGTAGGAGTCTTATACTGTCACCCAGACTGGAGGGCAGTGGCTCCCGGCCACCGCAGCCTCAACCTGCTGGGCTCAGGCCATCCTTCCACCTCAGCCTTCCAAGTAGGTGGAACTACAGGCACACGTAACCACACCTGGCTAATTTTTTGATTTATTGTAGAGATGGGGTTTCACCAAGTTGCCCAGGCTGGTCTCAAACCCGTGGACTCAGACGATCCTCTCACCTCTGCCTCCCAAAATGCTGGGATTATAGGCGTGAGCCACCGTGTCCAGTCTTAAAAATCTTTATTTACAGTTTTTAGTGAGGTACTGAACAATGAGTTGGCTAGACCTTGTCATGGAATTGCAGATGGGCAGACATACAATGTATGACCAATTTAATGATAAGCATAATTATGAAATATTTTAAAATATTATGAATAGCTATAAAATATCTTGGTAAAGAAATAAAGAGTAAATGAGGAATGCTTGTGGAAAAAACATCATAGAAGAAACATAATTTCTGGAGCTGCTGTTGAAAAAGAGACTTTTTTTTTTGAGTTGGAGTCTCACTCTGTCGCCCAGACTGGAGTGCAGTGGCCGGGAGTGGCCACCACAGCCTCAACCTGCTGTGCTCCGGCGATCCTTCCACCTCAGCCTTCCAAGTAGCTGGAACTATGGGCACGTGCTACCACGCCCAGCTCATTTTTGATTTATTGTAGCGATGAGGTCTCGCCAAGTTGCCCAGGCAGGTCTCGAACCCGCGGGCTCAGGCAATCCACTCACCTCAGCCTCCCAAAGTGCGGGATTACAGGCTGAGCTACTGAGCCCGGCTTAAAGAGACCGTTATAAATACTGACTATAAAAGTCAGACTGCCTCAGAAGGTTAGGTTGGAGGAATATATTATATTGTATCAAATTAAATCTAGGCTGACACGTTTAGCTGATCTCAGTAGTTGTAAAAGAACTATATTAAATAGTTTGGGAAAAATTAACAAAGATGCTTTTTGTAACCAGTGTTACCTAATTATATTTTCACCTAAATGGAATCAGCCTTTTCCCCATTTGTACCCCTTCCCCTAGGCAGAATTGACATGAGGTTTATCTCTGGAGGGAGTTCCTGTAAGTTCTCTTGATATGATACTAAGTATGACTACTAAGTCCTGTAGTTACAAAAGTTCCCTGGAGTTCTAACTTTAATTATTTTAAAAGTAAACTTTTGTTATTTAAACAGTTGCTCACCTCATCAGCAAGAGTACCTACATAATGAACATTTGTGTATTTAATTCTGAATTGTACTCCACATCTTTAAAAAAAAAAAAGTTGCTCTTATGACCATAAAATATCTCTTGGTATATTTTCCCAAATTTCAGATTTTCACTTGAATAGTCAAATTTTATCATTGCAACGAATGCTAGTTATTTTCTTTGGAGTGACAGACTTACCTTGTTTATTTTTAAGTCTGAATGAGCATAATTTGTCAGTTATTCTTTTCAGTTAAAATAGTATTCTGTGAAAAAAACAGCTAGCTCACCTCACAACTCAAACAGATACACAAGTGCTTTTTCCCAGAATCAACCATTATATTTGGGTATGTATCAGAAGTTATTTAAGTGTACTTCCCATTTTTCTCACATAGAATATTAAAAAGACTTATACTCAAGAATTGAAATTTAATAAAATTAATATTTTTTACTGCTTCATCAAACTCATTCTTATTTTTTTTTTTTTTAGTCGGAGTCTCACTCTGTTGCCCAGGCTGGAGTGCAGTGGCATGCTCACAACCACCACAGCCTTGACCTGCTGGGCTTAGGCGATCCTTCCACCTCAGCCTTCCAAGTAGCTGGAACTACAGACACATGTCACCACATCCGGTTAATTTTCTGTGATTTATTGTATTTTTCTCTCTCTTTTTTTTTTTTTGAGTTGAAGTCTCACTCTATCGCCCAGGCTGGAGTGCAGTGGCACACTCACAGCCACCCCAGCATCAACTTGCTGGGCTCAGGCAGTCCTTCCAACTCAGCCTTCCAAGTAGCTGGAACTACAGGCGCGTGCTAGTGATTTATTGTAGAGGCGAGGTCTTACTAAGTTGCCCAGGCTGGTCTCGAACCGCCGGGCTCAGGCAATCCTCTCGCCTTGGCCTCCAAAGTGCTGGGATTACAGGCTGAGCCACTGTGCCCGGCCCATCAAGCTCATTCTTAAGTCACATTGGCTTTTTTCTTTTTTTTGAATCAGAGTCTCACTCTGTCGCCCAAGCTGGAGTACAGTAGCACAATCATGGCTCACCACAGCCTCAGCCTCCTGGGATCAGAGCAATCCTTCCACTGCAGCCTCCCGAGTATCTAGGACTACAGGCACACCCCACCAGGTTTGACACATTTTTAAAAAATTTATGTTATAGATATGTTGCCCAGGCTGGTCTCAAACTCCTGGCTTTAATCAATCCTCCCTCCTTGCTCTCCCAAAGTGCTGGAATTACAAGGCATGACCTACTGCACCTGGTCTTTTTTATTTTTTAACTGGGAGTTTGTGGTAAGGAGGAACACGGTGCCTACTAGTATCTTTTGATGCTATGCCTTGATTTGTGCTAAGGCACCAGCGGTTTTACCCACCATTGCTTTTGTATCATTAGTGTAAATGTCAACACAACAAAAAAATAAGTAGCATCTTAAGTATTATCATGAAAATCATTTGGTTTGGATAATTAATTCTTCCTTAGCTGAAGTTTTAATTTTTTTTTTTTTTGAAGGAGGGGATTAAAAGTCAAGTTTTAGGACCGGGCATCGTAGCTCAAGCCTGTAATCCCAGCATTTTGGGAGGCAAGGTAAGAGGATTGCCTGAGCTCAGGGTTTGACACCAGCCTGACAACTTGGTGAGACCTCGTCTCTGCAATTAATCAAAAAATAAGCCGGGTGTGGTAGCACGTGTCTGTAGTTCCAGCTACTTGAAGGCTGAGGTGGAAGGATTGCCTGAGCCCAGCAGGTCGAGGCTGCAGTGGACGTGAGCGTGCCACTGCACTCCAGCCTGGGCAACAGAGTGAGACTACGACTCAAAAAAAAAAAGTCAAATTTTAAAAAGGGGTTTCATTTGTTTCTGTCCTGAATTATCCCAACTGTTTTGGAACTATGTATGTGTTGATAATGATTACCTTTGTCAAATGTGGACCTTCTCTTTGTTCTGTAGCTGTGTCAAGTAGCCTTTTGCAGATCTCACTGTTGTTTATGACTGTTTCTTTTAGCCATATGGTAGGCCTAAAACCTTTATTCAAAAAGCTTCTCTGCTTTTTCCTAATTGCTGCCATGAAATGGTCAGATAAGGATCCCTAATCATCTATAACTACAAACATACATTGTCATATTGTTTGAAGCCATTCTGAAAATACATGAAAAGAAAATACAGGTCGGGTGCAGTGGCTCACACCTATAATCCCAGCACTTTGGGAGACTGAGGTGAGAAGATTGTCTGAGTCCACGGGTTCGAGACCAGCCTAGGCAACTTGGCGAGACCTCCTCTCTACAATAAATAAATCAAAAAATTAGCTGGCTATGGTGGTGCATGCCTATAGTTCCAGCTACTTGGAAGGCTGAGGCTGAAGGATCACCTGAGCCCAGTGGGTCAAGGCTGTAGTGGCCATGAGCATTCCACTGCACTCCAGCCTGGGCGACAGAGTGAGACTTCAATTCAAAAAAAAAAAAAGAGAAAGAAAAGAAAATGTATTTTTTCTCTTTGAATTGATCATCCTACCCTTTCTTATGCAAGCAGGGATTGTTTAGCAATCCTAGTATCTTAAACTACAGGCTTCTCACTGTGAAAAATTGCATCAGATCCTGTGTTATTATTTCCTTTTAAAATTCATGAGCAAATTAGTGTTTTCTAACATGCTTTCCTTTTTTAATGATGAAATAGCTCATCCATTTATAGTATTTTAGAACTCACACAATTAATCCTAATAGTACTATAAATAAGACTAAATATTATGCTTGTTTCACAGCTGAGATATTGCAGCATAGAGACATTAAGGTGCTTGAATAAGATTGCAAAGCTTAGAAGTTATGTTCTGGACACTTAAGTATGAAAGAAATAGAAATTAATGTATCTTTAGAACGACTGGGCATTGTTAATGCCCAGAGCAGTGTCTGGCACCTAGTGGAACTCAACAAATACTTACTGAATGAATGAATGGACTTTTTCTTTCAGGCCTGTATTGATGAAAATTTGGACATGGTGAAGTTTCTGGTGGAGAACAGAGCCAATGTAAACCAGCAAGACAACGAGGGCTGGACACCCCTTCATGCAGCAGCTTCCTGTGGCTATCTCAACATAGCAGAGTGAGTGAGTCTTTGTGTGGGTTTGGAGTATTTGTAAGAACAGCCTTCACCTTGCCTCTGTTCTTAAGAATCTGAATTTCATAACTAGTTATAATCTCTCTCTATTACAGATTACAAAAACAGGAAGTTGTATCATTTTTAAGGAATAACTGATAACAGTGTTTTATATAGCTGCTAAATCCATAGTTTTTTTAGTTGAAAACTTTTGTTTTCTTCTCTTTTCAGGTAATTTATATTTGCTGGGATATCCAGTGGTGACTTCTGTCTGTTGTACTCTCTGGGTTCACCTTCTGAATAGCTATAGCTGGGCACATACATAGTCAGGCCTGGAGATTTTTTCTGGACTTTGGAAATCTGTTCTGTTGTTTTGTTTTGTTTTTTGAGTCGGAGTCTCACTCTGTTGCTCAGGCTGGAGTGCAGTGTGGCACGATCATGGCTACTGCAGCTTCAGCCTGTTGGGCTCAGGTGATCCTTCTGCCTCTGCCTCCCACATAGCTGGAACTACAGGCGTGTGCCACTGTGCTTGGCTAAGTTTTTGACTTATTGTAGACATGAGTTCTCTCTAAGTTGCCTGGACTAGTCTCCAACCCCTGGACTCAGGTGGTCCTCTTGCCTCCACCTCCCAAAGTGCTGGGAATACAGATGTGAGCCACTTTGCTTGGCTGTATTATTGTTTGTTTGTTTTTTAAATCAGTGCTTAGTATAAATAAGGTAAAAAATGTCTGGTATACTGATCACAACACTCATGTAGTTAATAATAGACGAATTAGCCCAAACATGTGGAACAAAGGGAGGATAGGGATTGGCATATGTTCTCCACTAGTTGAATGGGAATGTTTAATAAGACACATTAATAGTTACTAGCCTCTGT
The DNA here is from genome assembly GCA_963574415.1 of Tarsius wallacei. Classification (NCBI taxonomy): domain Eukaryota; kingdom Metazoa; phylum Chordata; class Mammalia; order Primates; family Tarsiidae; genus Tarsius; species Tarsius wallacei. Next base: position 27,144 of record CAUYQG010016130.1, read on the forward strand.
GATAACTAGTTGCCCTTCTCTTGGGCAGAAGAATCCTGACCCCATAGTACCTGGAATATAAGGGGCACTAAATAAATACCTGTTGTATTAATAAATGATTAGAGAGGTTTTTTTTTTTTTTTTTGGTATTTATTTTTATTTTTCCAGATCTCCTTTCGAGAAAGAAAGGGAGGTTATTTTTTTGTTTGTTTGTTTGTTGGTTTGTTGGTTTGTTTGTTTTGAGTTGGAGTCTCACTCTGTCGCCCAGACTGGAGTGCAGTGGCCGCTCCCGGCCACCCCAGCCTCGACCTGCTGGGCTCCGGTGATCCTTCCACTTCAGCCTTCCAAGTAGCTGGAACTATAGGTGTGCGCTACCACGCCCGACTAAGTTTTTGATTTATTGTAGAGATGAGGTCTCACCAAGTTGCCCAGGCAGGTCTCGAACCCACGGGCTTAGGCAATCCACTCACCTCAGCCTCCCAAGGCACGGATTGCAGGCTGAGCCACCAAGCCCGGCTAGGGGAGGTTATTTTTAGATAGGAAAGAGATTTTAGCATCTGAAACACCTGTAAATAGGTAATCGAGTGTATTTTAGGTGAGGGTAAATTTAGATTGAGAAGGTAAATTCCCTAAATAAAATCATGATATTTATTCTATGGTCCTTAAAAACCAGATTGCTTATTTGAAGGCTCCTTTCAATTGTATGATTAGAGCACCATTACATTTTTCTTATTCAGCAAACTGCAGAGAGAATTATGTTGGCAGCTATGTAGAGGCCTAAGGATGTCTTCCCACTGGCTCTGATTTGCCCAGTTTTCCTGAGGGAGAGCCTGAGTTGCTGGGTTTGCTACTCAGCCAGGGATACTCAGTGGGAGAAGTTAAACAATGGGAGAGTCAAGCCAGAGAAACATTAGGCAGCAGTGGTATTTGACTGGGCTGCTTGTCCTAAAAAGTGGATTGACTGGATTGGCCCCAAAGCCAACAAAAATAAACAATGCAGTTTTCTTCACTCTTAGTTTCTTACTCTGTTCTATTTTAGTAAAAGTAAGTCACCTCTTCCTCCCCTAGCTGCTCCATTTCAGAGTCTCATAGTAAGGGCTCTTATTCTCACTCTTATCCAGTAATGCCAACATTCTGATGTCTAAGAGTTAAGATGATTTTACCTAAAACATTTATTTGAGAAACATTTATAGAACATGTTGGTCCCTCACTGATATTTGATTATTTGTTCAGGTGGCGTGTATGTGATATTTGAGCTACCAAATCTCATTACATTCAAGGATTCCCTGAGTTTTTTCCCGAAGTTATTTCCCACACTTTTCTAAGGAGAGCTCATGCTTAGAATTAGGATCAGTTGTGTTGGTATTGTCTGCCTGTTGTGAAGCTAACTACAGAGAATGATTGCAGTTGTTTTTTTACAATGATTTCTTTAATTCATCTTTATGGACGAACACAATTCTTTTGGAAATCAGTTTGAAATGTAACAATCTCTAGCGCAAACAATATTACCTTGAATGAAATAAATCTGTGAGAGTTACTTTATATAAATTATAACAAATTAGACTTGAAAGTATGACTGTGAGAGCGATATCTAAACTAGAATCCACTGCAAAGGTGGGGTAGTGGTAAGCATGGCTTTTAAATGTTTATCTTCCATTATGCATATTGTTATAGGCAGGACTTTACTATCATTTATTTATTTGCAATATATAGCATTGTTTTTATACAGTGGAAAAGAACTCCATTGTTTCTATTATACATTTTGGTTGCTTTACCTCAGGACTGATGAGGAATATTTTAAATAAGACCAGACCTTGGTCATCTCATAATTTTTCTTTTGGTACCTTGAAGATTTTACACTTTACATTCTTATTCCCAGAATCACTAGGAACTTCTAACTGTCAAGGGTGTAGAAATGAATAAAGGAAACTGGCTTTCTAGGAAGAAGCCAAGTAATTCTGTTTCATTAAATATCTCTTTTTGAATTCAGTAAGGTATATCAAAAAACGGGAGGTTTAGAGCTGTCTTTTCCTCATTTTAAAATGAGTTTAGGCTTAATGCTAGCTAGCTGGATGTTTTACTTTTTTTTTTTTTTTTTTTTGAGTTGGAGTCTCACTCTGTCGCCCAGACTGGAGTGCAGTGGCTGCTCCCGGCCACCACAGCCTCGACATGCTGGGCTCCGGCGATCCTTCCGCCTCAGCCTTCCAAGTAGCTGGAACTACAGGCGCTCGCTACCTACCATGACTGGCTGATTTTTTGATTTATGGTAGAGATGAGGTCTTGCCAA
>CAUYQG010016132.1:0-36613 GCA_963574415.1 Tarsius wallacei
AATAGAATTGAGATTCCAGAAGCAAAACCTCAATTTCTCAACCAACTCATCTTCGACAAAGCCTCCACCACCTACCACTGGAGAGAGGAGAACCTATTCAGTAAATGGTGCTGGGAAAACTGGCTGACCACATGCAGAAGATTCAAACAAGATCCCTATCTAACCCCATACACAAAAATTAACTCTTAAGTGGATAAGAGACCTAAATGTAAAACCTCAAACCATAAGAACCTTAGAAAATGCAGGACACACCCTTATGGAAATTGGAACTGGCATCCAATTCCTGGATATTCTTTCAGCTTTGGGATCTTTGGTGCTTATTTTTGCTCAGATTTACTCTTTGAATAACATTTTTCCTTTAACGATGGCTCAGATTAGAGACAGAGAGATAGAAAAAGAGATATAACCCAGCACTTTGGGAGGCTGAGGCGAGTGGATTGCCTGAGCCTGCGGGTTCGAGACCACCCAGGCAACTTGGTGAGACCTCCTCTCTACAATAATTCAAAAATTAGCTGGGCGTAGTAGAGCGCATCTGTAGTTCCGGCTACTTGGAAGGCTGAGGCAGAAGGATCGTCGGAGCCCAGCAGGTTGAGGCTGTGGTGGCCAGGAGCGTGCCTCTGCACTCCAGTCTGGGCCACAGAGTGAGACTCCAACTCAAAAAAAAAAAAAAAGAAAAAGAAAAAAAGATATACCACCTTTTAAACTGATTATTTAAGCACTTTATTTTCCATTCTGAATTTTTTAACATTAATTTTTTTGTCATATTTTTACCAAGGCAATTCATCTCTGAGTCACTTCCTGATGAAGATATTGTCATTTTAACACAGTAGCTAAAAACAAACAAAAATTAAAGATAATTTCTCATATTTCATAATTGCATATATAAAACTAAGTTTTCAAAAATGTTGAAAATGATTCATCCAAAAACTCAATTTATTTTAATTGGCTAGATATTAATTTAAAACGTTTAAGGTGGGTAATATATTACTAACTGCTCTCTTGCACGTCTTAAAAACTCTGCTCATTTGTATCATCAAATGCTTTTTAAAAAATTCCGGTCTTGCATTTCTGAGACAGTTTTTAACTGTACTATTTCAAGGATTGAATTCAAGGGGGAAGATAATGACTTTTTGTCCAAGGATGTGTTCACTACTGATTATTTTCTAATTCCTCTGTGGATTTGATCAGGGTGGCCTCACACGCATGTGCTTCCAAATGGTTTAAAGAGGTTCACTGCAGCCTGAGAGTATTTCCCTCTCATGATTTGTTTCTGCCTGCTTACTGCTTCCAGCTCCTCAGCCTTTAAAGTGTCACAGAAGGCACATTTTAGAGATATTTCAAAATTGCTTTTCGTTTGCTACATAGATTCATGAGATGTGGACAGCTAATAATCAAACTGCTTTGGGGGATTAAAACTTTAATCACAAACTTTTAGATTAAATATTCATTTTTTCTCCTGAAGAAAAGAAAAAAACCAGAAATTCAGCTTCTCCTACATTAATTAGATCATTGTTTGCTGCTTTTCCTCTTCCTGACCTTCTCTTTTCATTGACTCTGGAAGGGAAGCCGTGTGTTCCACTCATTTCAAAGGAATGCTTGCAATTTGGCGGTAGATTATGCAAACTCCAATTAGTGATCCGCAAGGTGTTGAAAAAACAGGGTCTGATGTGTGGGAAATACTTGGCGGCTCATTTCCAGCAACTTGAAAAACACCTTCCTTGCTTAGATGTGAAGCCACATTTATATCAACATGAAATGCTGGTCAAAATCACACAATAGCTGAATGGAATGCAAAACCAACTCTCCCCCCACCCCAATCAAACACTTTAATTCCAGGTATGCTTTGTACCTAGAAGTCCTTACATGTTGCTATTTAAGTCTTAATTAGGATGTCCTATATACTTTTAGGTTTTATAATTTAAATTCTGTTCACTCTTCATTCATTCACTTTAATTAAAGATATTTACTCTAGGCTTTGGGTATTCCGGTCTTCATAAAGTCTAGGGGAGACAGTGGAAGCAAGCCGTAGAAAACAACAAAGGCAGATGGTTGGCTGAGAAGGGGAAATAAACACAATGAGGTCAAACTCAAAATTGGGATTGTTTAGTTTGGAGAAAAATGGGCAAACTGTTAACAGAAAGATGCTTTAAGCTGAAAAGTTTTATAGGCACACCTAATCTTAATATCCAGAATATTTCTGTGAATAAGAGAGGAAGACGTATTTCCATTGTGTGAAGTCCCACAGAGATGAATAGTGATCGTCCAAAGGTACACTCAAGGGGTCATTGACAAATATGTAACCAGAATTCCCGTTTCTCTGGCTTAGATTTGTGCTTCATCTCTCCATCAACTCCACTTTGGTAGCCAACTGATGTTGTACAATTTTAAAAAATATTTCTTTTGTTACTTTCTGTAATGGAATATATTGCATACTTGACAATAAAAAAAAAAAACACATTCCCTTTTACTTGAGATATCTGTTTCCATAACTGGTCTGCATCTGCGTTGTGAGAGCCGAACACCTATTTTTTGGCTCCTGCTCAGGTGATGCCTATTTTATCAACTTGTTCAAAGTGCCACATTCATATTCTCTAAGGGCTTTGCATTTCTCATCTGTAGATGCTATAATAAGAAAATGATGGCTTTGTAACCGAGCACCAGTGAGGTTTCATTTCTGTTCAGGATTTAGTTCAGAATCTTTCCACTTCTTCCAGCTGCTCTGAGGCCATTCATGTTGCCTTCTAAAAGGACCAAACCAAACTCAAGCAGCAAACAAGAAATCCAGGGTACACACTTGCTCTCAGGGCTCATTGAGTCATTCTGGGAGAGTAAAATTCCCCTGTCTTAAGGATAAAATCGTGGGTGGAGCCTTTGTGCTGCTGTGCAATGGAAAAGGTGGATGGCTGTATTGCTTTGTAGGTACAAGAGTCCTTCCTACCGGATCGCTGCTAAGTCAGACTGCCTCAAAATAAGGAAAGAGTCACATATGGATATGCCTGGATAAAACTTTTTTTCTTTTTTTTTTTAAAGAAAAACCTTCATGGAAGCCATTGGAACATGAGAAGCTTTGAGAAAGCCCTTGGCAATGATGTGTGAAATTGATGACCTGATTGTAAACCACTAGTTAGAACTCTGAAAATCATAGGGGGAAATACTATTTTCACATTATTACTAAGAACAGATAAAAACATAAAGAGCATACCCTAGTAGTTAAAATCTGAAATATTAACTGTTCAATGACAGCTGCTATTCTAGAAATCTGGTCTTTCTGAAATGTGTACTTATCCAGATTGTTTTTTATTCAGAATAAAATATTTAGATGAAAACATCACATAGCCACCATCCAACTGAATCTGATATGCTTAATTATATGATTTAATATTATTTAATATACAATTGTACAACTTGGATTTCTTGTTTGCTGTTTTTTTTAAAAAATGCGGAAGAGGTGAGATGATTTTGAACAGAATTCAGCAATGCTTCTGAAACTGGAGTTAAAGCAACAATAATCCTGGCACTCTGGGATGATGTTAGATGCTTGGTGAAGCCTTTCCAATCTCTGACCCCCAGAGTACCATTAACTACAATAGAAGCTACAAACTTACAAAAAAGTCAAAACCAAGCCTAAAGTACTTTTTAAAATTAGGATGTCATTCAAAAACATTAGCATGACTTCTCATATGAGAGAACATACCACTGCATACCATTTTATTCTTGAGAGTTAGCCTCAAATGTGGTTTTGCGAGGCAAACATTTAAATTAATAAGCTTATTTGTAAATAATTGTATAGGAGAAACAGTTAATAATATGATTATATGACATCTACAAAGCAAACAGAAAACTCTACAAGCCCGGATGGCTGCTCAGTTGAGTTCTCCCAGTCCCAGATGAGTTCAAGGAGGTGTCTCTTCCATTTCCTTTTAGGCGTATGTCATTGTTCTCTGAGGTCCTTGGGCAACAGATTGCTTGCAATGACTAGGTATAAAGTTATACACACACAAACAAACACCCTGGCCAACCTAGGAATTGTTGGACTCTTTTACTTGTATTTGTTTATTTATTTATTTATTCACAATGTGTATTTATTACCTACCAAGTGCCAGGCATAAAGCAGTGACGATACTATTTCTGCTCCTAGGGGGCTTGTGGTGTTTTGAGGGGAAGTCAGAAATTAAACATATAATTACAAAAATGTCCTGAAGGAGAATGAAGGGGACAGTAGGAACACGCACAAGGTGCCTAACCTATCCAGGCATCAGGAAAGGTCTTCTAGAAAGAGGGAACAATTAAGCTAAAGACAATGAAAACAAAGCTCATGGACCTTGGGAATTGACTTGCTTTTAGAAGGATGGGAAATGAATGGAGCTGATTGTCTGACCTTTGTTATAAAGTTCTTGGTGAAGGTTCCAGATATGAAGGTGGAGAAAACAATAAGAGACAGCTGAGCAAGGGATCAGGAGAAGGCAAGGGAACCGATAGGAGCCAACCCGAGATAGTCAGAATTAATGAGAAGAATGGTCTCCACAAAGGTCCCATTTGAGGGTAACTGCCTAAGTGACCTGTTGTTGATTTTGCCTTTTGAGAAACTTGTCCCCAGTCCGGCAGTCAATGAACTTGCCACCAACAGAGAAGCAGAAGGATAGCTTTTGCATTTGGTGATTTTTGGTTCTTCATTCCCAGAGAGAAAATAATTATAAGTGCTTTGGGTTGTTTTTCTTTTCTCAAAGCATTTGTGTGACCTGTTTGTGCTTTTCCTTTATACCTACATTCTTAATATGGCTGCACTTTCAGAGAAATTTTAATTACTAATAACTTCCATTGCACATGAAAATGGAATTCCAGAGTAAAAAGCTGTTTGGTTAAGAAGTTGTGAATAGTTTGATAGTTTTATCACATTAATGGAATCCCAAACCAGATGATAGTCCACACATTGTACTCAAAAAGAATTACATTTTCCAGTTAACACTATTAATCATGTAGTTAAACAAACTTTAATGAGCACCTACTTTGGACTGGGCAAATGGGTTGTTGGAGAAGAATTTATGTAGCCAGGGAGATAAGAAACATATCATAATAACTATAGTACCAGCTAGAGGGCAAAAAAGAAGATGCCATAGGTGATGATGTGGGGGGTGTTTATTACTGGAATAGAAGGTTTCATGAAGGTGGTGATTGGGCTGATTCTTGAAGGATAAGGGAATGTGGAAATTAGAGGGCTCAGTTTGAGGCATGAATGTCCAGAGAGGCAAGGACTAACAATAAGTATGAGAAACACAAGCTGCAGCATTTTGTGCGCACATAGGGAAAGCGAGGCAGGGAAGTGGAAAGTAGAGAGGAGGCCAGCTTATGGTTTGCCTTGGATGTGAAGCCAGTGAGGAGCCACTGGAAGGTTTCAAGGAGAGTGGCATTAGCAGAGCTACTTTTTGGAAAAAGTGGCTTGCGTTTAGGATGGATTTGCCTTTAGGCCATGTTGAAAGGAGAGACGTCAGACAGGGGACTCCTGCAGCCCTAGGAATACAAAAGAGGAGGTTCTGACTTGGCAGGGTAGTAGAGGAAATGGACGGGAGGATATAGATGGGAGGAATATTGGTGAGTGTATACAGTTACTTTGATTTTGTGAGATATTTAGGGTAAATTTTAACCTCAAGGTATCCGATTATGGTTTTAAAATGGTATGCATCTATGAACTTTACCAGTCACTGAGCGGAGTATCCATGTGTCTGGTTAATCAGATGCTGCTCATTCCAGTAAACTATGTGTGCTCTTCCAGGTCACTGCCTGGAGTGTAGTACGCTATGTATGCACTGTCCAAGTCCTTGCATGATTATTTCCCAATATTTACCTGAATTTCATATTCATGTATATTGTTCTTTCAGAACCTCGTTTTTATAGGCAGGGTAATGAATATTAGTCTTATTTTACAGAAAACCTGCTCAGGGTCATAATAAATATTCGATTAAAGGTTCTTTTCACTATTTATTATTGTCTCTCAGTCTGTCTCCATTTTGAGGATTCAAACCCATATTAACATCCTGAGAATCTAGAATGGCAACAGGAACTTTAAACTCAGGTCAGTGCTATCTGACTGTGCTCTCCCTTCCTCCTCTCCCCTTCTACCCTGACCCATAAGAATTCTGCACGGCCTAGAATCAACTGGTACGTTTCAGTGCATGCCTAGGGCAATCTCAGCTGTTGGTTCAATCTGGGGCCTTGGAAATGACTCTAGATTCATGCTAGAGAGTGATTTGGACCTTCACATTGGGCTACAGTCTAACTGATATTGGAGCGGAAGGAGTCGAGCTGAGGGTGGAGGGCTTGCAGGAAGGAAACTTTTAGTAGCCCAGAGCTGCTGTTCTTGTGCCTGCAATGGTCTTCTCCATCTTGTTTACTTGGCAACCTGCTGATCTTCTTGAAAACCTCCATAAAAAGAAGCTGTGTGCCATCCTGGCTAATAATGTGGGTTCTGGAAACCCTCAATACAAACTCGCATTCAGCTGTTGTCACTTACTAGCTGCTGTCACTTATTAGCTGATCAATCCTAACATCCTGATCCCTATTTTTTTTTCTATCCACAAGTAAAATAAAAAGATACAAGTTTTAAATTATATGATGAATAAGTTCTGGAGACTGAATGTTCAGCACGGTGACTTTAGCTAATTATAATGTATTGTGACTTAGAATTTGTAAAAGGGTAGTTCTTAAGTGTTCTCACCATCTCTTCACTCCAAAAAAAAGGCAACAATGTGAGGTAATGAATATATTAATTAGCTTGATCGTGGTGATTATTTCACAAGGTACACATATATCAGAATGTTAACTTGTGTAATGCCTGTGTGATACAGTTGATCTACTCTAACCTAACCCTGTTTATCTTTAAGAAACAGAAAAGCCTTCAGGCAGAAGTTCCCCTTTTGACCAGACCAGCTAAATGGGTGGGATCTAAGATGGCAACCCACTTGACCCCTGAAGATTCTCTAACTTCACTATAATATATGCTTTTCATCCTAAATGACACACCCCTAGGCAGTTGGAAGGAAAAAAGGGAAGAAGTGTGATCTGAATCCCGGGAAATCACGACCTATTCCCAGAAAAGACATGAAAATTCTTCCCCTTGATTTTATGGTCCAAACTCTTCATTAAAGAAACCCTATATTTTAACCTCCTTTGGCCATAGAACTAAAGCCTGCCCCGTTTGACCTCCACTTTTGGTTTTGAATATTTACTTCATGACACTGGACAGGAAAGAACCCCATTTTGGGGGCAAAGTTGACTTCGTGAGTAACAAAAACATCACATGGTATACCTTAAATATATGCAATTTTCATTTGTCAATTATACCTCGATAAAAGTGGGAAAAAAAGATGAGGATGGTGTGAGGATAAACCATGTTCTACTACATGCGAGGCCTTGGAACATGGTTGAGTTCACAGTCACGATATACCCTCAGATGTGGTTAGGTTTCTACACCTTGGTGCTCTCACAGGCCTTTTCCCTACTCTAGCACAATAAGCATCACACATGCTTTTATTGTGTCCATTTCTGTATTTTCCCTTGACTGTGAGCTCCTTGAGGGCGGGTACAGTGATGCAAATATCCCACGTTTGAGTTCTAGCAATGTACCAGGAATTGTGCTAACTTATAAAGGAGAAGACTGAAGTCTGAGAGGTTAAATAGTGTGCCCAGAATCACATACATTAGCAAGAGAGCAGGATTCAGAGCTGGCTACGTTGAGTTGCAGTCTTGGTCACTCTGTGTAGTATCTTAGTCATCTCTGTATCCGCCCCCTTGCTCCTGCCCCACACCCCCCCCTCTGTCTGGCACAACTCCCAGCATGAATTAGATGCTCATTTAACGCTTGGAGAATGGGTTTGATGAATTTTACCCTAGTCAACAGCCAGATTTTGAGTGTGAACTCATATCATATGACTTGTATAGAGTATTGCTAAGTTGCTGAAAGCAGTGAGAGGTACTGTTGTCCCAATCAATTTTTACATCTCTTTGACTTTCATAGTTGACAGGTAATTCCATCCTTATTTCTTATATAGGGGAGAGAGAGAGGAAGATGAATCATTAAAGGTTAATTGCCCCAAAACTCCTGATCCCAGACTAGTCCTTAGAAATCCCTCCCCAAAAAAACTTTCCTCAAAAGAACACCAAATTTCTTCTTTTCATTTTTTTGGGTGAGTATCCAAATATACCTAATGTTAAAGAAAGTGTTTAAATCATCAACAAGAATTCCCAATTATGTATCTAGTCAACTAAATGTGACTATGTGAGCATTTCTTAAAGAGTTGGACAAGCCAGATGCTACAAAGAATTCAAATGCATACAAACACGCAAAAATTTTTAATAATTTCTTATTTGATACTCTTGCAAATAATGCCATTGACACTAATATTAACTCATTCAGAAATAAAGCTATTTGTTATGCTACTTGATAATAAGGGAGTTAACTTAAGAGTAACATAAAACACAGAGTGGTAGTCAACTTCATGGCATTTGTCTCATTCATTTACACCCATGCATTCAACAAATAATTATTGAATGTCTATTACACAGCAGCTGCTACGCACAGTACAATGTTCTAAGAAGTAGTCTGAAAATCCCCCTACTGTAGTTTGCCTTGAAAGAGCAGTCAAACAACTCAAAGGACTTTTTTTTTTTTTTAAAGACGTGGAATGTATGAAAGAACATGTATAAAGTGAAAAGAACTCTAGACTTAGAATGAGAAGCAGAGGATTAGACTCTGAGCCCTACCACATAGTGATACAACCTGGAATTTACTTAGCACATGCTCAGGGGACAGACATGTGCAAAGCCTTCTCATTTAATCTCTTTACTAGCTATGTGATCTGGGACAAGTCAGTTATGCAATCTGAGCCTCAGTTTCCCATTTGTAAAGTGAAGTCGTCATTCTAGATCTACTCCAGTATGTTGTTGAGGATTAAAGAAGGCAATATAAGTGTGAAAGTTCCTTGCATACTCTCAGTTGCTATTTCGTGGAGTTTACTAAAATGAACCTGTTGTTTATTTTATTTATTATTTATTACATTGCCACAATTTATACTTTCTTGTGATTTATACTGTTTCTCTGATTTATGACATTTTTATTCTGCTAATAACATGATTTTGAGTTCTTGATTGCATCCTTCTTCTGTAAAGCTAATACCTGTAACAATTTGGCAATTTGTTTATACATGTATATTTTAATATGTTTTTACTTTTATTTTTGTCTTAAGCGACAGGATCTCACTATGTTGGCCAGGATGGTCTTGAACTCCTGGCTTCAAGCAATCCTCCCACCTCAGCCTCCCAAAGTGCTGGTATTACAGGTATGAGCCACCATGCCTGGCCTAGATTTTAATGTTGTTTTCTTAAAGTAGGCAGCAAAGAAGAGCAGGCAGAGAAGACAGCTAGAGAAGAAAGCACGAGGAGAGGAAAAAAATGACATAAGTCAAATGGAAACAAAAAGAATCCCAATCTCTTTCCTCATAAGGTCAGGGACAGGGTGAAGGTGTGGGATTATGATCAAGATTAAGAAATAATCCTTGTTCAGGAAAAAAGCTCTGAAAAGCAGTGAAAAGCTAAGGAAGAAGAAGAGACGAACTAGGTATTCATTTTTATCAACTAGTTTAAAAATAATTATCCATTTTGATTCTGATGCATATGCTTTCTAGTTTTTCAGACTGACATTCTGCATCAGACGACATGAATTTGAATTCTAGTTAGTACTTCGGGCTTAGTTTCTCAGTTCCAAACTAGATTGCAAATTCTCAGAGAAAGAGAGTATAATGTGTATTTCTCCCCATCCTTTTCTCCAAGCTTGGCAGAGTTCGGGTGTATCAGGAATGATCAACTCACAGCAAATACTTTCCATAAATTGATGTGCAATGCTCCACTATCACCATCATTATTTTCTTAATTAAGATGTAGGATTGTTAATTAGCCTTTCATCTGTGGCAGCAGTCCATTTATTTCTACCGTGAGAGGTGAGAGTTAAAATTTTGGATGTGAAAAAGTTATGAAAACGTAACGGCGTGATTTTGGGGAGATTAATCAAGTAGATTTTTAGGATAGTATTCAAGCAGCTACTATGCTCTTGGAGTCTGCATAATTAAAACTTAGAAATTTATGCCTAGTGTCTAGGCTTTTCCTGCTCAAAGGCAGCAAAGCCGCGGTCCCTCCTTGCCAAAGTTGTCATTCGAAGCTTAAATCAAACATGGGCTCTGTTTCAAGCGACTGGGCCTTCCTGGCAGGGTTCCGCCAGAGCTCAGATCTCCACAGCACCTAGTTTGGCTGGCTCTGGTGCAGAGAGAGGGAAAGTTTACATCTGCATAGCAAGTAGGAAGGTGCCTTTTGATTCTACATCCAGGGATTTTATTAATTCCGTATAATTGCGTTGAGGAACCATCGAGCAACTGGAGCCAGGGATGAAGTCTACATTCGTTCTCTCGCTTTCTCTGTGCCTCAGAAATGAGTCACTTTCGATTCTTACCCTGTAAAGTTGCTGGTAGACCACCCGTGGTCCAAAGCACAGGTCAACTTGACACGTCAGCACTCTTCAGGCTGAACAACCATTCAGAGTGGCTCATTCATAATTCATGCATCTAAAAAGTAGATTATGTGTATTTAGGTTGCTAACATTCCAATCCTACTTCTGATATTTCCATAGCAGAACCTAAAACCTTACTTTCTATTAACCTATTCCTTACATAAATTGCTTTTTTTCTTTCAAATCAGTGTCCTCTATGGAATTTCTTTGGGTCTAATCGTTATTTAAGGTAAATGGAGATGGCATAGTATTTTATCCCCTAAATTTTGTAAAGTATCACCAGTTAAAAATTCCCTCTCCCTGTCCCCTCCTTTTCATCTTTCCCAAGTCTATCTACTTTACAGCATAGGAAGATTCCTCACTTCTTATAAACCCTTGTGTCAGTTGGGTACGGTGGCGCACACCTATTATCCTAGCTCTTTGGGAGGCTGAGGCAGGAGGATAGCTTGAGCCCAGGAGCTTGAGACCAGTGTAGGCAACATAGCAAGACCTCATCTCTACAAGAAAATTAAAAAAAAAAAGCTGGATGTGATGGTGCCTGTAATCCCAGCTACTTGGGAGGTTAAGGCAGGAAGATCGCCAGGGAGGATAAGGCTGCAGTGAGCCATGATCATGCCACTGCATTTCAGCCTGGGCAATCGAGTGAGACCATGACTCAAAAAAGAAAACACACACACTTGTGTTGATAAGAAGTGAGGTATATAAAGTCTTCTGAGTCCGCTATTGCTTAAAATGTTGGCATATCATAAACTAGCTGATGTGTAGTTCCACCCAAACTGGGGCAATTTTTACTAGTTCTATTCCCCTAAAAGCAATTAACAGTTTTTTTCTTAATTCTCTTTGATTATTGTTTCTATCTTGCTGCTGAGTTCCTGGAAAATGAATTTTGGAGGTGGGATGGGGACACAGTTTTTGTCTTGTGAACATGCTGGCAGTTGTGAATATTTTCAGGCTTCTTGGGACATTTCTGGGTGAGCAGATGTTACATGCTTTCAGGGTGTTCCTTACTTCCAATTGAAGACCATCCAAACTCTGAAATCTCATGAGGAAATCTAACGGTTTTTCGAAAACATAACCAGAAGACATTGACCCCTGCCAGTTTCACTAGGAAATAAGCTATTACCGTATGTTGATCTTCTTACAAAACCCCTGGTTTTTGAGAAGTTTCTCTCCTTCTGGTGCTTGGGAAAGGCCTGCCACTTGTCAAGAGCGATCAATCTTGATTCCTAAAAAGCTGTGGTTAGAATTCTAGCGGCAGCATGTTAAGGGGTGGCTTTTTGCATTAACAAGTCTTAAACAGATATCATCCCAACAAAATGGTAATCTACAGATTCAAGTAAAGACTTTGTGATTAAGTAGGTTTTTGACTTAAGTGACCGTTCAGACCATATCAATTTTGACTACTCAAACATTAGCACACGAGCCTCTCATATGTTTAACTTATTTTAACTAAGGATTTAGCTGACAACCAATTACTGGCAAGTTAAACATGCTTCTAGAAAAGTGCTTTTGCATGTAATTTGACCCAATCAAAGCTTAAACTCAGTATTTCCACCCTGAGTCATTCAGAATATTTTGGCAATTGTATAATTAGAGACATTAGGCTTCCATTATATACTTTGATGTATAATGGCGAAAGTTTGATTAAACAATATAAATGAAGGATATTTTCAAACTTTAACACTGGAATTGCAAATATAATTAAGTCGAAATTCTGTTCTACGACTTTTCTTCCCATTTTTTTTTTCTTTTGAGTTGGAGTCTCACTCAGTCACCCAGGCTGGAGTGCAGTGGCACACTCATGGTCACTCCAACGTCGACCTGCTGGGCTGCGGTGATCCTTCGCCTCAGCCTTCCAAGTAGCCTCAACTACAGGTACGAATTATCACACCCAGTTAATTTTTTTTTTATTTTATTGTAGAGTCGAGGTCTCGCCAAGTTGCCCGGGCTGGTCTTGAACCCACAAGCTCAGGCAATCCACTCGCCTTGGCCTCCCAAAGTGCTGGGATTACAGGCTGAACCACCGAGCCCAGTCATCTTCCCACCTATTTCTGAATTTCTCATCAATCATGAATGAGGGAACGTGAATTGAGTATTTGAATGATTTTTAAGGATAAGCTAAAAAGGCAACTTAATATTTCTGGGTAATCATTAGAAATAAGAATAGTGTGGGATAACAATCTTTAGAGCGCTTACTATGTTCCAGCAGTATGCTAGTTCCCTGTGTGGATTATCTGACTTAACCCACATAGCAGCACCACAATGCAGTTCCTTTGGTTATTTCCATTTTACAGATGAGAAAACTGAGGTTCAAGAGTTGGGTAAAGATGCAAGCCCATTTGGCTTCAGAGCCCATCTTTTAACCATGATATCAAATTAAAGAAACTTATCCCCAAGGATAGGGCCAGAGGTGTGAGGTAGAGAAGTAGAAGGTTATTAATTTTTTGTAAGATTAATACAAAAGAAAGAATATAAACAGGAAGCACAAACCCTATGAAAATGGAGTCTATTTACAAAGGAGCTCAGAATTGAAGTCTTCCTGAAAAGCACACCTCTAACTTTTCAACTCTGTTGGGCAATTGCAAACAACAGCAACCACAGAAAACTCAACCGCCTCTAAGGTGGCCAGAGATGCCTTTACAACACATTAAGGTTGATTCACATTAAGGTGATTCAAAGTCGTCTCACAGTCGTAAGTAAACAACACGCCTGTGTATGCACATGTCTTGGCTGGCCTTTAATTCAAGCTTGGTTTCTGATGAAAGGGCAAGGTTATTCAACTTGGTTAGTGTGGGGAAAAAAACCAATGATATAAATGTATAGCGACTGTTGATCATTAAGGGCTCATCTTGACCTTGGTGAGCTGTCAGGAATAACAGCAACTCAGCTCTAAGAAAGTAAGACACACAATACTCGTATGTCACAAGTCTTTTAGTGCCTCCCAGTTCCTTCTTCTCCTTCCATCCCTCCCCTCACTCTTTAGGCCTCTTGGGGCATTATCTAGCTCCCGCCTTCTTTTTCCTTTCTGAAATCCACTGTTCTTTTTAGAAAGCATGTGTTACTTTAACAATTATACTTCCTTACATCTTTTAGCCTTCCACATTTCTTCCTTATCTTGCAGGATCACTGGCCAATATATTACTCTTAGACAAAGCAAAAGCCTTGTTTTCTTTCTGCCATTAATCCGGTTCCTCTAGACCCCACTTCCCCACCCATGCCACACTGGTCACCCGCCTCTGTACGTCTGTTTGGACGCAGTCTCAGAAAAGATGTCTGAACTGTAGCTCTCAATACACTTGACACCCAGCTGCTCCTCACTTGTGTATGGAATAGGAATAGATCCACTGTTTTCATACTTACTGTGCTTCCTTCAGCGTAATATTTATCTTTTCATCTAAACACATGCATTCTTTCCAATTTTTCTGCATCCTTGAGAAATATTAAAAGGGTTTTAACTGAGCAGAATGTTAGGTGAAGCGTGGGAAACAGATACAAATTAAAAAAAAAATACATTCAGATATTTACTCTGGACTTTTAACACAATGTATATTTTTGGGTGTCTACACTCACATGTGTCCATCCCCTGAGAGAATATCTGCTGTAGTAGAGGACACAGTGCTGGTATTCAGGGTGGAGAGTACCAGGTAAAAAGCCCAGCAAAGACTCAGGACTCACCTAAAGGTCATTAGAGCACCTTACCAACGTGCACATAGCTAGAGCCAAATGTTTGGCATAGACAAATGCAAATATAAAAACACTCCCACCATCTAAAAGGAAGCATTTGCTTCTTAATTTTTCTCTCTCCATTTTATAGATTATGATGGCAGGCATGCCCATGCTGAGATTAAGAGAACGGTGTGAGTTCGGCATTCCATGGAGCTGAATCCCACCTTCAGACGCCCACAAGAGCTGCACTCTGAGTGGAGGCTTGCTTTTCTCTCTCATGGCTCCACACTCTTCCAATCACTCCCCACAATTATGGATATGTTCTTGATCTCTTATGTCAGACTACCCCAAAGCCACAAGCTGGGGCCTAACACTGAATGGTCTTGTTGGTCTGTCTTTCACTGTGAGGGTCTGTAAAACTCTCCCCTGGTGGCCGAACTCTTTATATCTGCTCGAACTCCTCACGAGGACATCCTCTGCGATCAGATAGAGAGCCCTCATCAAAAACTGCTCCACACACCCAAAGCCAGGAAAAGCACGTTTCTTCCCTGCAAATCTTCCTGGAGATAATGAATGTTGTCATCATTTTTGTTTCCCCTTTGCCTTTTCTGTTAGGAAGTTCAGATCCCAGTTTTCCTTCCCTCCTATTTTATATGTGTGGCTTTTATCTCTCATCCTGACAGAGTGGTTTTATGTGTTTGTGTACTTATGGTTTATTGGAAGCTTCTTAGCAGCTTACAAATCTTTTTGAAAACAGGTAGATATTGTACACATCATCCTCTTCCACCTTTTACATTTTAAATGGTCGTGGAGTGTTAATTCTTGATTTAAATTTTTTGCCTCGTTCTCTGAACAGCCCATATGTGTACCTCTGCTGATTACAGAACAGCCAAGTTCCATAGTTCTGGTTTTGAAGTTAGGAAAACGTCTCAGAGGAAAGCATTTTCCCCCATATCATTTCTATCTAACCAATCCATAAATATTTGGTTGCTGGGGGCAATGGAGGTGGTGGCAGCCAAGGAAAGGTGAAAATAGCGAAGAATGAAGGTGTTACTAAATACTTTGGCTATGGTAACATATCTTTTAGCATACTATCAAAGACATTACATAGCTACAGATTCGTAGCCAAGGTTGGAAAAGTTAAACTTCAGGAAGCAAACTCCTTTTGAGATGAACCAGATCCAGTTTTCCTCTGTTTGATTAACACTCAGCTTCACCCAGGGTTTATAATGCATCAAGCAAGCTGAGTTGGCTATAGGACCCATTTAGAAGTTCTGCATAATATCTTGAACACCTTCATGTGGATGAGCAATGTGTAATTCACAATTTCAGGATATGTTTCTTGGGGGGAAGAGACAGAACCTCCTTGCAGGGGCTAAACAACAATGTGAGAGTTCAAAAGGGTGGAAGATGCACTGTGAGTATTTGGATTGGCACTCCAGTGCTCACGGATGCCTGTGATTACTTATCTGACTTATCTAAACTGCTGACGTCAAAAGAATTAGGCTAGAAATCTTATGATTACAGCTTTTCTTGTGATCTTTTCTGGTATTTCCTGTTTCCTGTGAGGCCAAATATACTTCGAGAGAGGGTTATTTTATGGCATTTCACTGTTTCTGCCTCCTCTAGAGCCAGAGGACAGGGAACACAGAGTAAAAATAATTAAGAACAACAACAGAAATCTCTGTCCACCCCCACTCCCCTCACTCACTGACGTTCCTTCCTAAGCATCAAAAAGTTTCTGCAATGGTTCAGAGCAGGATCTTATTTCTAATGTTACAAGGTCTATTGTTCATGGAAAAGAAGAAGCCGCTTTGATTGTGTTTCCAACTATCGCCTTATTTGGGTGGTAATAAGGCAGACTCTGCAAGGCACAGTGCAGGCAGCCAGGGAAGATTCTGAGGGCACGAGGAGAGTGTTTCAGAGGAAAAAGAAGGAAAAATGGCCACCAAAGGCTGTGCTTTTCCTAGAAATACCTCACAGAAGCAGGAGAGAAAAACAGGTGGTCAGGGACGGGCTTGTCCAGTTTATAAAATTTTGCCTGAATGTGGCTAAATCTTCAACTTGCTTTCTGAGCATAGGCCCTGGAACATGCTCAGTGCTTTGTCTGCAAAGAAAGCCTGAGGAATTGAGAGGCTGATCCTCAGTGGCTTATGGGCAAATGTACTACAGACCTAAGCCTCAATGGCCGTTGGGGCTTTCCCTGCCTGGGCCACCCTCCTGAAATGCTTGCTTCAGGTAGCAGTGCAGAAAGAAGCAGAACTACTGCATAGTAACATTTCATTTTCTTATTTTATTTTTTAAATTTCTTTTTCTTATTTTTATTTTTTTATTTTAAAGATGTGGGGTACAATTCAGGGTTAGGTATGCAACTGTTCATTGCTTAGGTACACCTTGTTGATGAGGTGTGCCCCTCCCTCTCCTGGCAGTTTCCCTCAACTGCCAATCCCAACCCCCCCAGCAGTTTCTCACTACTGTCAATCCCTTTCTTATACTATTATGATAATTGTTCAAGGTTTGCTTATGACATCTGTTGATGTATTAAATCACATTTATGGTCTTGCAGATATTAAACTAGCCCTGCATCCTGGGGATGAAGCCTACTTGGCCATGGTGAATGATTTTTGAGGTATGTTGTTGGTTCCAATTTTCTAGAATCTTGTTGAGAATGTTTACATCTATGTTCATTAGGGATACTGGCCTGTAGTTCTCTTTCTTTGCTGGGTCTTTTCCTGGTTTGGGTATTCGTGTGATGTTAGCTTCATAAAATGATTTTGGGAGAGTTCCTTCTTTCTTGATTGCCTGGAATACTTTCAGTAGAATTAATATCATCCCATGCTTGTATATTTTATAGAAATTCTACTGGAATGTCATTTGGTCCAGGATTTTTTTTTTTTTTTTTTTTGTACGTAGTATTCTTACGACAGAGTCAATTTCCCAGGATGTTATTGGTTTATTTAGGGCCTCCATTTCTTCTTGTTTCAAACTTGGGAAGTTGTGTGATGTCAGAAACTCTTCCATTTCATTTACATTTTCCAATTTGTTTCCATATATGTGTGCATAGTAATATCTAATAATCCTTTGTATTTCTTCAAGGTCCGTTGTGACTTCATATTTTGCATGTCTGATTGTGTTTATTTGGGCTTGTTGTCTCTTTTTCTTGGTCAATCTGGCTAGTGTTTTGTCCATCACATTTATCCTTACAAAGAACCAGCTTTTTTTTCATTGATTAAGTAATATTTTTTTCTTCTATGTCCCATATTTGGGCTTTTACTTTGGTGAGCTGCATTCTTCTGCTGAAAGTTAGAGTTTTGCTGGTCTTGTCTTTCCAGCTCCCATAGGTGATTTGTTAGGCTGTTGACTTGTGATCTTTCTATTTTGTTGATGTATGTTCATAGAGATATAAATTCCCCTCTTAGTACTAATTTCTTGACATCCCAGAGGTTTTGGTAAGATGTATCTTTGTTTTCTTTTGTTTCTAGGAATATTTTAATTTCTGTTTTGATTTTTTTGTTGACCCAGGACTTGTTTAGCTTTGTGCTGTTTAGTGTTCATATCTTTGTGTGTTTTGGGGGATTTTGATGGTGTTTATATTTATTTTTATTCCACTGTGGTCTAAAAAAAGTACACAGCAGTATTTTAATCTTATGGAATTTGTTTTTGCTTGATTTATGGCCAAGAATATGGTATATCTTGCAGTATGTTCCAAGTGGTGATAAGTAGAATGTACGTTCCATGGTTGTTGGGTGAAGTGTTCTGGTGGTATCTTTAAGTCCATTTGGTCAAACATGAAGTTAAGGTTCTGGATCTCATTATTGCTTTTTTGGTCTTGATGATGTATTTAGAATTTTTAGTGGGGTATTTAAGTCCCCAGTTATGATAGTGTTCAAGTCAATACCCTTTTGTAGTTTACTTTGTAGTTGCTTTATAAATCCATGTGCTCCTGTGCTTGGGTGTTTGTATTTTTGAGAGGGATACTTCTTTTTAATAGATTGTACCTTTTATCATTATGTAATGTACTTATGTATCTTTTAAATTTTTTGTTAGCTTGAAGGTTGTTTTTTCTGAAATTAAAATTGTGACTGTTGCCTTTTTTTGTTTTTCATTCACTTGAAATCTTTTTCCATCCTTTAACTTTGAGTCTCTTTGTGTCCTTTCTAGTGAGATGTGTTTCCTGGAGGCATCATATCGTTGGTTGTATTTTTTAATCCAGTTTGCTGTTCTACGTCTTTTCAGTGGTGCATTTAATCTATTGATGTTCAGGTTGATTATTGAAATGTGAGAGTTTATCCCTGTCATGGGGCTCTTATAAGGTTGTTTTGTTTTCTTTTAAATTTTGGGTTGATATATGCGTGTGTGTTCAATTTTGAAGTCATTATGTGTGTTGTGCTGATTCTATGTTTTTGTGTTCTTGGGAAGTGAATGATTGTTCTTTTTCTTTCTTTCTTTCTTTCTTCTTCTTCTTCTTCTTCTTCTTCTTCTTCTTCTTCTTCTTCTTCTTCTTCTTTGCTTAATAACTTCTTGAGCATCTCCTGTAGATCGGTCTGGAAGCAGCATAATCTTTTAGGGATTAGATGTCTGGGAAGGATTTTTATTCTCCATCACTGATAAGGCTTAGCATGGCTGGACAGGAAATTCTTGGTTGAAATTGTTTATCTTTGAGGACATTGAAAATTGAACTCCAGTACCTTCTAGCTTGTAGTGTTCCTGCTGGTAAGTCTGCTACTATTCTGATTGGTCTTCCCCAGTAGGTAGTCTGACCTTTCTCTCTCATTACCTTTATGATTTTTCTTTCATACTTACTTTGTATAGATGAATTACTAGGTGTCTAGAGGTTGGTTTTCTCATTTGATGTCTTATGGGGGTTCTCTGAATCTCGTGTGTTTGGATGGTCACATCTCTGATGAGATGGGTAAGTGTCCTTGGATAATCTCCTGGAATACTTGTTCCAAGATGTTCTCCATTTTCCTTTCTTCTTCTGGATACCAATCAGGTTTAAGTTCAGCCTCTTAATATAGTTGCAAGGCTCATGGAGACTTTGTTCTTTCTTTCTGAGTTTTCTTTCTATGTTTTTTATAGATTGAGTTAATTCTATGTTTTGGTTTTCAAGCTCTGAGATTCTTTCTTCTGCTTGGTTGATTCTGCTTTTTATGCTTGTCATCTTGTTATTTATTTCCTGAATAAAGTTTTTTATGGCTAATATCTCTGTTACAAATTATTTTCAGTGGTGCATCTTGTCTTTTTTGAGTCTTATTCACTCTTCCAATCCATTCCCTAATTCCCATTGTACTCTGGGGCCAATCATTGGTAATTTCCATCATTTGTGGTCTGAGGTCTGATTTATCAGGTGTTGCCTCTTTGGTACACTCAGAATATCCTGTGTTCTTCCATTGATTATTCCTCATTTATGACAGATCTCTTTATTTTCTCTTTAATTCCATTATTTAGTGTTAATTGCATACTTCTGTTGTTTGTTCATCCCTCTCATCTATCTTGATCAGATCCTCTGAATTTGTTCTGTTTTGAAACAGGACTTGGAGTGGGAAGCACTGCTATTGCTTGCAGATTTGAGAGTCAAATAAAGTGGGGAGTGGGGACCTAGGATTCAGAAACTACTTGCAAGTTACAATGTTCACTGACTTGTGTGTGGGCCTCCTGAGACCTACTCACCACCACCACTCTATATGATGATGCAATGAGTATGTATGTGTACCCCCTGAGTTCAGGATAAAGTAAAATTAAGGTGGAGAACAGAGAAAAGTAGAAAAAATAGAACAGACAAAAAAAAATCCACAGAAAAACAAAAATAACAACAAAAACAAAAAAGACAAAAAGAAAACAAAAAATAAATAAAACCTAAAACCAACAGATAAGAAAATACAAACACACAGAGATACAAAACAGGAAAAAACTGAACACACACACACAAACACACACACACACCAAGAATGAAAGAAGAAGAAAAAAAGGAAAGGAGGAATACAAACTGAACCCTGGCACACACATTCACACACTAAACCAAAACAAAAGAAGAACAAAACAAAACAAAAAAAGGGATAGGGGAGGAATGTGAATTGAACCCTCACACACACATTCACACACATATTAAACTAAAAGTAGAACAAAAAAAATTATAAAATTTTGGGGCACTAATCGCCTTCTTGTGGCAGTTCTATAATTATTCCTCTCAACTGCTCACAGATAAGCCCATCTGCCATCTCCTGTGGGGCTGCTGGCTCATTTACAATCTCCCAAGTGCATGGCCCAGGGGTGCAGGAGGGGATAGTTGGGGCGGGTGGTGCATCAGTCTTTCCCTCCCACTCTTCTAAGGTCTGGGGGATCCCCTCCAGTGGGGAGGTGTGGGATTGTCTCCTTCCCAGGTGCTGGCTACGGGCACCCCAGCCAGGTTTATCCCAGAGTAGAGCTTTACTAGTACAGCTGCCATCTAGGCTCTATCTAGGTTTGTCCTTCTCAGTCTTGCCCCAGGCATGTGGGTCTAATGTTTAAAGGATTGCTGGGGAGGTGGGGGTTGTGTCAGTGCAGGACTCACTACTGATCTCTTGTGGGTGGTCTTCCTTGTCCTTTTCTGGTCACACCCTTTGTCCCATGGCTGAATCAGGGTAGGGGGTGTGGTGCCTGAGACTGTACTCATCCTGTTCCCCTGAAGTTTGTACTTTTGGGATATTCCCTCTGGGTCACAATCAACCCCTGAGTAGTTAACCTGCCAATCACAGAGAGTGGGTCTGTTGTTCCATGGTGAGCAAACTGGAAAATTTCTCTGCCCAGTTTTCAAGATGGTGGCAGGGTGCCTATTTCACCTTCTCCAATGGGACTCTGCCTTTGGCTCCCTTGCTGTGCTCCCTCCACAGCCCTTACTGCCAGTGTCTGGCCTGGTTCTGTGGTGGTTGGTGGGGAAGTATGGCAATGGCTATTGCCCTGGCAGCTTCTCCCCAGGAAAAGATTTGTGATTTTAGAAAATGGCACTTGACTTCTATGTCCCAGGAGGCACTAGGGCCCAATCATAGCAACTGCTGGCAACAGCTGCTTCACAGGAGAGCCCTGGCCACTTGCTCCTGAGTCCCCACTTAGTCAGCCATTCACACACCCACTTACAAACAGACACACATGAAAATCCATCCACACACTTACTCATACAGGGACTCACACAGTCCGACTGGCTCCATTGCCATCTTTCTTCTCCCTTCAGATTACTGTTATGTAAATAATTTTATTGGGCTCTCATAATCGATATTAGTATATACACTAGAACCACTATAAACTCAGAAAATATTATTCTGAAATAATAAATATTTCAGAATATAATAAATATTATGCTCAAGGTAACATTGCCGTTTAACAGAGAAACTAAGATAAGAATGCTTTCTTTCTCTAATCGTTTCTCCACTATTAGGTGCTGCCACATTTTCTTTTTTTAAAAAGCACCTGTTCTCATTAGGATATTCAGCTATATCCAACTCCGCTTCTGTTAGTATCCATCAATAGATGATAATAAAAAATAAATGTCAATGAACTTGATCGCAGAAGGATGAAAGCAGTGAAGAGGTCCCATGTGCTATGGACACACCAGTATTCTAGCTGCAGAGAACATATACTGTGTCCTGGGGTTTAGGTTTAAAATTTTTGAGGTTATGTTGAGGAAATTGTCTCTCATTGAATCTGCTTTCAAGTGATCTTAACAGGGAATTCTACTGAGAGGAGGCCTATCTGGGACTTCTCTACTGTAGTATGTATACCCTATGATCTGCTTCAGAGCCAAGATGTTGCCTTTGAGTGCTTTGTCCCTATTGCAAATGGAATAATGCATGCCCTGATTTAAAAAATAAAACTCAATACTGGTAACATCTGGAAGATGACAGGGATAAGAGCTAGGGTGACACAGGTATGCCTGGCTGATGTTTGCTGACATTGAACAAAATAAATTTGATGAGTGTTTAGTCAGCTTGGGCTGTCTCAACAAAAATATCATGGAGTTGGTAGCTCAACAACAGAGATTTATATTCTTATAGTTCTGGAGGCTGGTAGTTCCTGATCCAGCAGGGCTGATTTCTGGCGAGGGCTCTCTTCCTGACTTGCTGATGGCTGCCTTTCTCTGTGTCCTCACATGGCTTTTCCTCATTGAGTGCATGTGGAGAAAAAGAGAGACAGAAAACTCTCTGGCGTCTCTTTTTAATGGGGCACTACTTTCATTATGAAGGGCTCACCCCTTCATTCAACCCTAATTATCTCCCAAAGATCTCATCTTCAAATATCATGATATTGGAGGTTAGGGTTTAAACATATACATCTTTAGGGGATAGTGAAATTCAGTCCATATTAGTGGGCTTATGTGACATCAAGCTGGATATGTACCATAGCCTTTCTAAATGTGAGTCTGAACTCAAGAGTAAGACCTTTCATTCTACTACAAACACATTCTAGGCAATCTCATTCTTACTAATGGCTCCTACTGCCATAAGCAAATTGATGAAAAATAAGGCAAAACTTCAAAATCGAGTCTTCTATTTTTTTCTGAATTTCTTTTTTGTTTTATTTTATTTTAAAGATGTAGGACTAGGTATACAACTGATTATCGTACAAGTAAAGTTTAGGCCTAATATTTTCATCTTTTTGGTGTCTCATACTTCAGAATTTCAGAAATTGAATTCATTATTTTCCCCCAAATACCCACTCTCAATGACAAACAAGGAAACTCCTTTTATTTCTTCTATCTGGGGCAAGATTACCACCAATCATCATTCAAATGACCGTCCAGTGATGGAGATCTCGCTACCTGTATGAATTTCCAAATGCTGAATCACAGACCCTGGGATTCAGGATTTAGACATCTGTGAGAGGCCATCATTCTGCCTACCACACTCCCCTCCATCCCATTTCCCACACATCTACCCCCATTTCAACATATCTTTACTTTTCTTCATGACATTTATTACCTAATATATTATTATACATTTACTTGTTTATTTTCTGCTTTTCCACTGGAATGAAAACATCACGAGGCAAAAACATTGTCTTGTCTGTGGTTGCCTGTAGAGCCATACCAGAAGCATAGTTCGTACTCAATATATATCCTTTTAATTAATGAATAAATGAAAATATGATTTGTCCCCTCCATGGGATGGAAGGGAGTGTGATAGGCAGAACGATGGCCTGTCACAGACTGTCAATTTGACCTTGATGACATGTTTTCCATATTTATTCCCTCATTTGTATTCACTGTTATTTGTGTTATTTCATTCCACTCTTACCTTTGTTTTCTCAAGAAATTTTACTATTTTAGTAAATTATTAGCTAGTGCCTGTACCTTCAGTTTTTGTCCCCTCTTTCTAAATCCTGAATCTGCTCATGTTAATCTTCAACTTGAAATTCCTCTGTTGCTCTTTGGTAGAGTTTAGGAGATTATGTACTACCTGTTTCTGCTTGCCTCTTTGGCACATTTCTATCTACACTCCATAGTCCATGTTCCAGAGATTCTGGAATATTTGTCCATATTGTTCCCTCAGTCTAGAATATCTTTCCTTATTTTGCTATCTAGAGAAATGCTTTTTCTCCTTAAGAATCCACACTGAGTACATCCCCCCCCCCCCACAAAGTTTTCAATTGAAAATCTAAACAAAATTAACTACTTCCTTCTTTGAGGCTATTGTCAGGAACAACAGGAAAAGGAGCTGCTAAAAGGGGCCCACAAGACTCAGATTATGAACAAATATAAGAGATGTTTGGGGTATTTCTTGATTCTGAAAGAAAGGCTTAGAGAATAGGTTCTCATGGTTCCACTGGTAGAACTAAATGAGCTCATTATTCTATGTTTGCTAGTTTTGTGGCTTTTAAAACCATTCCTATCCTTTCCCAAACACAGTCTACTGGGATCTTCTTGGGTTTGTGAGGATTATGGAATTTCAGATTATACTACTGATAGTCAATATTCATCATTATATTGTATTAACTATTATATATATTACAAATAAATATATTTTTATAAGTCACATGTGTCTTCATGTGATTTTTTAATATTCTTGGACTCTGGAGTCAGTTTTTCTGGTTCAAATATTAACTCTGTCACTTACCAGCTCTGTTACACTGAGTGAGCGCCTTAAGCTCTCTGTCATAGTTTTATTACCTGTAAAATGGAGATAGCAATAGTCCTATTTTATAAATGTATTGGGATGAATAAATTAATTAACATATGTAGCATGCTTAATCAAGTGCTAGGCACATGTGCCTAATAAATGTTAGTCATTATTATTATTCTAGATAGAAAATTTTTTGAAAGGAAATACTATTTTCAATTCTCCTCTGTATCTCCATAACCAGGTACAATTTTGACACATAGCAGTTAATCAAGAAATATTTGTTGAGCAATGAATATCAATGAAATATTCTCAGAATGTCAGGACATAGTTAATGCATGGAGCATCAATCCAGAAATAAGCCTATTGTGCAAAGGCTTCGAAAAAAAAAAACACCCTTCTTTCATTTCCCTCTTATTCTGTGAATTAGAATTTTGACTTGTTAAATAGAATGCATTGGTATATAATTAGATGGTGTTAATTAACTTGGAATTTAATAAACAAAAACTAATTTGTTGAGAATTATTTTTTCAGCAAACAAACACAATCAAGGGACTAGTATAGTATGTACAGGACATTCTTCTAAGTGCTGGAGCTACAATGTTGTGTCCTTTAAAACTGGAACCTGACAGTTTTCTACATATTTCTAAGCATAGTAAATGACAGGCTGTCAAAGGCCTAGGATCTGCTCTGATTCCTCCTCATTAAGCCTTCAGGGACATCTTTCAACCAGAGTGAAAAAGGAACAACCCAAGTCAGCTGTTTCCTGTCATGTCCCACGTTGTTTGCACTGGAATGACCTTGACCTTGTAATGGGCTTTGCCCAGACTCCCCTGCTCAGCTTTCTGAGTATTAATTGCTGCGGGACTGGGTGTCTTGTTCTTTTGTTTCTTTTGGTTCTTAAATCTGTTAAGATTCCTTTTTCTTCCCCAACAGAAATTCTCTTGAGCAGACCTGGTCCAAAGTTCCTCTGGTAATTTTCCTGATTTTCTAGCTTTTAAATAAGGTTTTAGAAAAATGTTGGCTCTTGAACCACTACTTCAGAAAGCAGTACAGCTCTTGGCTGGCTGGTCCTCTAACTGCATCCATTTCCATATCTTTGGCATGTACTCGACATTCATAAGTAAAAGCTGGCTTATATGAATCCTGGTTCATCTGTAAGTACTAACTCCTCAGATCCCTAAGACTGAATATATCACCATATACACATTCCAGAATTGTATAGTATTCTTCTGTTGTGCAGTTGCAATTTACCCAAAGCTTAGGGTAGGATATCTGATGACATTCTCTGTCTACCTTCTGTCAGGAATAGTTTATCCTATTATGATCTTCTAATCTTCCAACTAGCACTCCCTATGGGAAATAATCTCTCTAATATCTGAGTATGGATGTCTAATCTCAGAACTTTCATACAGTTTGAATAGTCTTTTTTTTTCTGATTAGTAACATTAATCAGCAGCTTAGCAACTAATTCATACGTACTTCTCTCTGCCTGTTTCTCATATGTAAAAAGAGGGCGATATTAGGATCTAGCTCATAGGCTTGCTGCATGGATGAATGAGTTTCACTTAGAAGGCTACCAGCACTTTGTAAGTGCTCAATAAATAATAGTTATTATTATCTGTATCATTACATAGTCCCCAAGGGAGACAAATATTTATCTGTGTTCCTAATATATGTCTTTATATACTTGGAATATTATAGATTGATTGGAAAAGATTTTTTAAAAATTTTAGAACAGTCTTAGATTTACAGAAAAATTACCAAGATAGCATAAAACAGCAGTCCCCAACATTTTTGGCATCAGGAACCAGTTTTGTGTAAGACAATTTTTCCATGGACTAAGGGTGGGGGTTGGGGATGTGGTTTGGGGATGATTCAAGCACATAACATTTATTGTGCACCTTACTTCTATTATTATTACATAGTAATATATAATTAAATAATTATACAGCTCACCATATAAAAGCACAGACAGAAATGGTAAATAAAATAATAATAATAAAATAATGGGCCATACATAGACTAAAATAAATGTTGGATACTGACTTAAAGCCTGCCACCAGGTGCAGCTGTACAATTGAAGTACATCAACTCACTTGCCACTCACTGATAGGGTTTTAATATGAGTCTGCAAGCAATTGATTTATTATGTTCTCTATACAGTCAAACCTCACTGCTAATGTTGATCTGTATTTGTAGCTGCTCCCCAGAGTTAGCATCACCGCTTCAGCCCCAACTCAGATCATCAGGCATTAGTGGCTCGGTGGCTCAGCCTGTAATCCCACGCCTTTGGGAGGCTGAGGTGAATGGATTGCCTGAGCCCGTGGGTTCGAGACCCGCCTTGGCAAGCGAGACCTCATCTCTACAATAAATCAAAAAATTAGCCGGGCATGGTAGCACGCGCCTATAGTTCCAGCTACTTGGAAGGCTGAGGCAGAAGGATCGCCGGAGCCCAGCAGGTCGAGGCTGCGGTGGCCGGGAGCGGCCACTGCACTCCAGTCTGGGTGACAGAGTGAGACTCCAACTCAAAAAAAAAAAAAGCTCAAAACCTAGATCCTTCACATCCACATTTCACAAGGGTTCGTGCTTGTATAAGAATCTACAGGCAGTAATGAGAGCGATAAGAACAGCTGTAAATACAGATGAAGCTTTGTTCACTTTCCTGTCACTCACTTCCCGCTGTGTGGCCCAGTCCCTTTCAGGCCACAGACCGGCATCAGTCTGTGGCCCGGGGATGGGGACTCCTGGTATAGAACATTTCAATATACCCACACCCAGTTTCACCCATTGTTAACATTTTATATTAATATAATATCTTTGTAACAACTAAGAAACCAACACTGATACATTACTATTAACTAATCTTCATGGGTTGTTCAGAATTCACTAGTTTTCCTTTCATGTCTTCATTCCAGGTTCTCCTTAGGTTCCTTCTAGATATGACAGTTTCCCAGGTTTTCTTTGTTTTTGATGACTGACAGTTTCGAGGAGGCTGGTTGGTTATTTTGTATCAGATTCTTCATTTGGTATTTGGCCTGATATTTCTCTCATGATTAGACTGGATTCATAGTTTTTGAAGGGAAGACATAAGAAGTATAGTGCCATTCTTGTCACAGTTTATTAAGGATACATACTATTATTCTGACTTATGTTGATATTAACCTTGATCATCTAACTGAGGTAGTGTTTGACATGTTTCTCCATGATAAAGTTACTTTCTTTTCTTGGAAATTTGCACATACTATAAACCTTTAGGATATGTACAAGATTTAAAACCTCTCAGATGTCAAATCTAAAAATGCCAAAGGCTTACTTTAATACAGAAGCAGAATCCCACATCTCATTTGGAATATATTCCTTGAATCCTATTGGAACCAATTACTATGATGAAAAGATATCATCTCATTATTGCCCCAACCATGATTTCATCCCTATCTTCCTGCAGTTGGCCAGATGTGACACTGGTGATGGGAATTAAAGGAGAAGATATTGTTTGAAAGACATAAATGATGGCAAGTAGATAGGGATAAAAATCAGGCAGTAAATACCAACAGGATGTCAGTGAAGAAGGAATAACTCAGGGATGAGGCTTCTGATCAAGAAAATGGGATGGTATGAATTAGAGAGTCTTGAAGGACAGGGTTGTGGGTTAAGACTTTGAAATGAGGGAATAAGCTATGCATGGAAAGGGAAAGAACATCCTAGGTGTGTAGAAAAAGCAAGTACAAAGGCCTAAAGGCTTTGCTGATGTGTTCTAGCAATGGCAAAAATGCATTCTAATTGCCAATGATTTCTAGATACTTAGGAACTTGCTCTGGTTATGAACTCTGCAGGAAAGTTAGTCTGGTCTTGAAGTCTATGGAGTCATAGATATGTTTTAGAACAAGGATATTGTTATATTTTCCTAATTTTGAACACTCTAAACTCATTTTTTTCCTTGAAATTTTTCCCAAATTAAAGTCTTTGGAAATACTGAGAGAGGAAAAAAAAAAAAAAAGCAATACAGCAAGGATTTGACTTTGTTACCTACTCCTGGAAATTGTCTAACACCTTGGGAATATCTGTGAGGATTTTCCTCTAAAATATATTGCTCTCAAAATGTTTTGTTAACTCTCAGCAGTGGGTTGAATCTTGCCATCAGCATGTCCGGGGAAGCCAGAAAAGCTTTTGTTAAGCTGTTTATTTGTAACAGGTGTTTGGATTTGACATTTGATTTGACTTAAGCATATTTTTGGAGACTACAAATTAAGAAAGCATCTGAAATATGCACACTGTTATGCAGAAATGCACTTACAGACATATGAGTGGAATTTTTAAAAAAGCTTTCAATAAAACTCTCCTTTTTACTTGAGGTTTGAAAAGGTTTGGTACTTTTCTAATGGTCCTCAGTCAGCTGATTTCAGTTCAGGAGGCTAAAAGGGATATAAAAAGAAACGTGTTTTTGAAAAATTTTCTGTCTGAAACAAGCTTGAGCAGGAAGTGTTTGTGAGAAACCTGTTCGCTCCAGTCTTTCCTCCTGGTTCCTCATTTTAGGCTTCTTCCACACCCAGATGAATATGTGAAATAGTAATGGCTTTTCCATTCATATTAAGAAAAGAATGAATTAAGAGTATGAATAAAAAATGGGCAAATGTATCTGCCCTCTCAACATAGTCTCACGACATAGCAATTCTTGTTTTCTTCTGATGATACTGTCCTGACCAATTTAACATGGTTTTGTCCTTTTTAAAAGCTAAACTTTGATATTCAAAACTTAGGAATACTACAAGTGTTTTATGTCCCTCTCCCCATTGCAGATCCTGTGCACTGGCACTCTACTCTAAGATGTGAGGCCAAGAACCACATCTGTCTTGTTTTCTGCCATGTTCCTAAGGCCTAGAAAAATGCCTGTCACATGGAATATGTTCAATAAAATGTACTAAATATATGAAAGACTAGCACATAACCACTGTCTGGCGGTGGCATCTAATTTGGGGAACTCAAAACCCACACTAGGCTCTAGGAACGCTTTGCTCAAAAATTACCAACTAGTGCCTCCAGCATTTATGCAATTTTTATCCTAGGAATAGCACGAATTAATTAAACCTTATAATATGGAAAGAAGATACTTTTATAAAAATTATTTTTTAGATAAATCCACTAAGACATAAAACATCACATGACTTGTTTGCAATCAGATGATTATTTTAGTATTAATACATAAGAATTACATTGCTAATAATAATCCCAAAGCCTAGTGGCCTTGTGTGTAAGGTCCTTTACATATTCCAAAGAAGTCACCCAGAGGTCCAGGAGAGAAAGACATTGGTTTATTAGAATTCATAGAAACTGATGGTGGCTGTTCAGTGAAAAAGGATTCTCCCAAGAGGCACTGATGGCAGTAGGTGGGTCCAGATAGAAACCTCGCTTCGAAGTAGTACCGCAAACAGTTTTATAGGCAAGCAAGTCAATTAATCAAATTCCTATCCTGTGTTCACAATTACATTGATTACACGTGGTGACCACATTGCTTTTAGCTTTGTTTGGTCACCTGCATCCATGACTCATTATTGGAAATACGCATGTCCTTCAGAGACCAGCATTGGCCAGAGGCTGCTTCTGAGGGAAGGGGTCGGGGTAACAGTCCATGTCTAGACCATACTCCACACCAGTGACTATATAGATGCTATGTATGAATACATATGAATCTAAAAAAAAAAGTTTAATTCTGAGATATTTAATGATTATAACAACAATTTTTATTGAGCACTTAATGTGTGCCATCTTCAGATCTAACATAATTTAATTCTCATAAAAATCCTATGAGCTAGATGCTACTGGTTTCTATATTTTACAAATGAGGAAGTTTAGGTTTGGAAAGGTTAAATAAATTATTCATTGTCAAGCTAAAAGTAAATGATGAAAGTAGGATTTAAACTTGTTTTTTTGATATCATAGCCTGTACTTTTTCCATGAACATTTAACTTTATTGGTTGTCCTTCAAGTTTACATTCTAATTGAGGGTTCAGAACATACACATGAAATGAGCCTTATTAAACAATACATAAATGACCATAGTAACTATAACATAGACTGTTAAAACCAGCAAGAGGGTAAGTCCAACTAAAAAAGTAATTCACATTAGAAACATTTTCTGCAGAAAATGAGTTTGAATCTATATAGGTAGCTGTGAAGAAATATATACTTTTGTGAATGTAAGAGATTGACTGCAACTATACTAAAAAGATAAGTCTTTACTTAAAATTTACAATTCTAGACTGGTTAGATAATAGTAATGACAGCAACAAAAATATAATAATGCTAATTTATATTTGTATACTATACAAGAGTTTAAGAAAATATAATTTGATTTCATTTGTAGATTAATGGTCCTTGGTGTGTTAAGATCCTCTTTAACATAAAAAATAAACTTCATTAAAACCTTGGAAAATCACCATATTTGAAAACTTCAATATTCAATATATGCTGAAGTAATAAAAACCCTTCACAGTCTTGCCATTAATTCATTTAAAGTTATGAAATTATGAGTACCAGCCTACAAACCCTTTCCCTCCCTAGCTCACCCCACCTCAACCCACCCAATTCCCACCACACACACAATGCTGCTCTTTTCGTAAAGAAGAAGAAAACAATGTCCATATTATTGATGTTTTCAAAATAAAGAACAGAGCTGCTCAGAATTTTCACCAACTGGATTCATCATATGAGAATATATCCTTGCTTCTGGTCTGCTCTTTGCCAGTAGAGACTTCTTATGTTAATTTCTGTTACTATCATTGTCAAAGATGATACTTCTCTATTTTACTTTTACACTTTCACATTAAGAATTCAAATTTTATCTTTCTTTCAGGAGAGGTATGTGTGTTTGTAAAATGGAAAGTTCCCAATTAATGAGGATTCCTCTTGTCTGCTTTCTCCCTTTTCAGAAAAGCATGTTAAAATGATTTATTTAACTAAAGAGAAAATGGAAGAAGGAGCAAGTTAGAATATTCTAGGCAAAGAATAAATTGAAATCTATTTTTTTTTGAAGTTGGTGGTAAGATTTAGACAGAAATGAAGGAAGCAACAGAGATATGCCTTTACAATGATGTAAAATGCTACCATGGCTTCAGTAACAATATTCAGACATTAGCAGATTGAATGACAGTATAAACTATGTCAGAGATTTCTGCATTAATTTAGAATTTTTGTATATTTTATAACATATAGGAGAAAATAGATGAGCTTTAAAGAGCATCTCCTGAATTTACCAAATAATAAAACAATTTTAAAAAATCAATTGTCTAGCTACTTTTTCTTTAGAGATAATGAATAAGAGCCTTATGTGATGGCAAAGCGAGTCATCATTAGAGAGAAGTGATAAGAAGGAAAACAATAACTCCAAGTCAGAGGGAGAAAATAGTGAATGAGAAGACCCAGTTTCATTCAGGGAATAGACTGAATTTATACTAGAAAAATTATTTGTTTTGAAGCCAAAGTCCTATCTTTGCATTAATACCTCTCCTTGTAATCTAGATGAGTTTAACACCTATTTGCAATACATTTTAATGTTCTCCATAAATGCTAAAAAACACGTATTCATTTACATGCTTTCTACTGTGATCCCACATGGGAACAGGATGGAAATAAACATAAGGACTAGAAGTCACTTCTGGGACACGTGTTCCCTAATAATATTTTACTCTTCATCCTATATACCTACTGGCATTTACAGAAGAATAAAAAAGACACAAAATTCCTTTTTAATGTCAGACTGATTTATTGCCTCTGATATATAGCATATTCGATACATTTAAATCTCAGGTTATTTCACTGTTTAGCATAATTCTTCACATTTGAATATTCATAGCACAGTGATCCCTTTCATTGTATTAGTGTTTAGTTATTTAACAATAAATATTGCAATTTAGTAACAGAAACAAACATAGAAAGTGACTATCTAGTGGATACTTATTTCTCCAAAAATTAAATTAACAAAAGTAGCATCAAGTTTTCAGTCATATTTGTGTCAACCATTTATATATGTTTTAAAAACAGAAAACAAAAAGTAGGTCGGGTGCTGTGGCTCAAGCCTGTAATCCCAGCACTTAGGGAGGCCAAGGAGAGAGCAGCTCAGGGGTTTAAGACCAGCCTGGGTAACTTGGTGAGACCTCATTTCTACAATAATAAATAAATAAATAAATAAATAAATAAATAAATAAATAAAAAAGTCGGGCGTGGTACCCTGCGTCTATAGTTCCGCTACTTGGAAAGCTGAGGCGGAAGGATCACCTGAGCCCGGCAGGTCGAGGCTGCGGTGACTGTGAGTGTACTACTGAATTCCAGTCTGGGCAACAGAGTGGGACTGTGTCTCAAAAACAAACAAAAAAACAAACAACTGGTGCCTTACATCCTTAACGAAAACCTAAAAATATTATCTTTACATTTGAGGAGATTTAGAACCTGAAAGTAAGATTTTTCTGTGTATTTTATAATGGGGCCTTGTTATCCTTTACCATCAAAAAAATATTCTACTTAGATTTTGCAAATCTAGGACAGGTTTGGTGGTAGATGGGTAGGATAAAGGGAGAGATTAGGTAACCAGAGTAATTTAAAAAATACTTAATGAACATTTTCTACATTCCAACCCTCTTTGGCAAGTCCTGAGGACATGATGGTGAATAAGGCTAGATCCTGTTCTGCCCTCTTGTAGCTAACAGTTTAGAAGAAAAGACAACTTATTCACTAACAAACATATGTGAAGTTCCATTGTAAGAAGTTCTCTAAAGGGCAGGCAGAGCCCTTATAAGGGGATTTGCAAAAGGATTGAAACACCTGGGGTGTCAGGGATGGCTTCTTCAAAGAAGATGCTCACCTGAGATCTGCAAGTTGATTAGGCAGATGGGTGAGGAGGTGCATCTTTGGCAGTGGAAACAGCAGTTAGAGAACAGTGAATTGGAGCCAACAAAACCAGGATGAATGGGGAGAAGAGGCTGGGGACATTGATAGGAAGCAGACCATACAGGTCCTTGTAGGTTATGTGAAAAATTGATCTTTATCTTATAAAGATCAATTATCCCTTAAAGATCATAGTGGGGGGCCATTGAAAGGTGTAAAGCAGGTAGATGACTTAATCAGATGTCTGGCATTGCATTTTGAAAGAACACTCTAGCTGCTTTGTGGGGAATTGCTTTGGGCTGTTGCAGGGTGACTGGGCTAGAGTAGGGTAGTCCCAGCAGGAAATTACTGGGCAAATCTAGGCAAGAGATGGAAGCCACTTGTGTCAGGTTGATGATGGATACAGAAAGAAGTGAAGGAATTCAAAAGATCTATAAAAAGCTAAAATCAAAATAACGGAATAATAGAGTAAATATGGGCTCTCATATATATTACATAATATATACTATAAATGTATAATATGCATGTATGTAAATGTGTGTAGGAGTGTGTATATATGAATATATATTTCAGAGTAGTGCTTAATAAAGGATGCTCCAATAGAGCAATCTTTATGGCAATTTCTTATTTTTAGCAGATAGTCACTCTTTATCTTAGTTTCCCTACTAAGTGAGATAGTCAGGAATTTCATGCAAACAGAGAATATTAGAATAATTGAGTGAAAATAGAAGGAGAAATACTCTTTATTCTAATGATTTTGACCATTTTAGAATAATTATAGCACACACATTACACTTTTTCAAATTGAATTATTCCACGCTTCCCAAACCACTAATCAAAGATGTCACTTAAATAATGACTAGGTTATAATAATGGATTGCAGTTAAAGTGACAATAGAGAAGAATTAAAAGTTTAAAAAATGCTGAATAATGCTTAATTGCCATTATCGAGGTGAAGCTTGAGTGATTTAGAGTCGGCCTAAGAATGATATTAGAAAAGCAACTGGGTTCCGGAATTGAAGCTTAAAGTTGCTGTGTTTATTTTTTTAATTGATTTTTTCTGTCATGATCACACCATTATTTTCAATGAAATTTGCAACTTTTATGATTCTGATTGGTGGAGTGGTTTTTAAAAAGTATAAATTATAACTAAACTTTTTATGTGCTTTTCATGTGCTGTCATAAGTTTCATTCAGCTAGCAGTTAAGTGGGTGATTACCCCGTATATACAACTTTAATAACCTAGTTACCTGTATGGTGTCTGTCATTGAACGTTTTATCTAAGAAAAATTTTCTTGGGGATTTATATTTCTCTTGTACAGGGCTTATTGTGTATTGACTAATTGGAGATGGGTTTTATATATATGAAAAGGAACACTTAGACCTTTTGCATAACACCTAGGTATCAGTTAAATTTCCTTTTGAAAATTGTGAGCAATGGGAAATGGCAAGCTTGTGTTTTAAAAGATGAACCAAGTTGTCACAAAGCACTAAGATACCAGACTTTATGGCAGGATTTACTGAGGGCTTTAGTTGACTAAGATGACCAAATCTTGTAAGCATCCTGGTAATCATTTTGGGTGTTTCGGTGTGGTATGTTTTAAAAATTATATTACTAAGATTCCAGGATTCTAACAAAGCCAGTCAACTGAGCATTACTGTATTACCTCAACCTACTCATAGCAGGAGGAACATTTTAAAACACATTACAAGAGAGCTGTTACTCTTTCATCTTCTAGATGTTTTTTCTTTTTCAATTGTACATTCGTGATTGAAAATGAACTGTGGGAAATCACATGGCAATCCAGAGGAATTCAGGGAAATATTGAACTTTGACGTTAAGCCTTTTTTCTTTGTAATGGTCATTTTCTTTCCTTTTCTTTTTTTTTTTTTTTGAGTTGGAGTCTCACTCTGTTGCCCAGACTGGAGTGCAGTGGCCACTCCCGGCCACCGCAGCCTTGACCTGCTGGGCACGGGCGATCCTTCCGCCTCAGCCTTCCAAGTAGCTGGAACTACAGGCACGCGCTACCACACCCGGTTAATTTTTTTGATTTATTGTAGAGATGAGGTCTCTCCAAGTTGCCCAGGCGGGTCTCAAACCCGCAGGCTCAGGCAATCCACTCACCTCAGCCTCCCAAGGCGCGGGATTATAGGCTGAGCCACCGAGCCCGGCTTAAATGGTCATTTTCAGTTGATGTTTTTTATTCTGAAAAAAATTAATTTGGTTTGGAATGTTTTTCTACATGTTATCATTATTATTATTATTTGCTTCTGAAACAAATGTGAAATGGTAATGTCCAGGACAGGGAACTTTTTAAACGGCTGCTTCTATGACTCATAGCCATTTTAGCTCAGGCTTCCTATTTGTGTCATCTTCCTGACAGCAGTGTTTCTTTCTGCCTTTCTGACAGCATTATTTCTCCGAAGTCAAGCTAATTTCTATTTTTCATTCTCTGTTGAAAGGATTACTCATATCCCCTTCCCTATCCCTCGTGTGTCCTTATATCTGATTAAGATAATCTATAATAATAATCCATGTGACTTCTTTGAAATTGTTTTTCCTTTAACAAATGCTATCAACTTATTTTTTCACTTAACTCCATATATTTATTTTTGGTCTAGATTCAATCACCTTTATGTACCTTTTTTCTAATTCTTCCTTTACTTTGGAATATTTCTTGATTCTAAGAAGATAAATTTATTTAATATTTTATATGTATATAGTAGTATTACTTATAGCACAATTTGTGCTATATTTTAAAAATTTTTATAAAAAGTATCTATAAAATGAATCTTATTTTACTTTCTCACCATAGTAGATGTAACTGTTCTTATTTTATGGTTGAAAAAAAAAACTGGAATTAGAGAAATTAAGTAACTAATTTGCCCATGATAATATTTTTGGAAAATGACAAAGTCAGGACACAAGATAGGTAACATTATTATTTTTAAAATCTATAGTCCATACATTAAACATAATTATTAAATCAAACATGTGATTCAATATTCTTGGCATTGGAGATCAGGCAGGGAATAAAAGATAAAATTCCTGCTTTTACAGAGCTCACATTCTATAACTGGGTATTTTGACTCAGTTTTATTTTTCACTAAAAATCAAAAACCAAAATGAGATTGCTTACATAATGAGTTTATTAGAAGTTACAGACATGCCAGGCTCGGTGGCTCAGCCTGTAATCCCTCGCCTTTGGGAGGCTGAAGTGAGTGGATTGCCTGAGCCCGCGGGTTCGAGACCCGCCTGGGCAAACAAGACCTCATCTCTACAATAAATCAAAAAATTAGCTGGGCATGGTAGCGCACGCCCGTAGTTCCAGCTACTTGGAAGGCTGAGGTGGAAGGATCGCTGGAGTCCAGCAGGTCGAGGCTGCGGTGGCCGGGAGTGGCCATTGCACTCCAGTCTGGGCGACAG